>JAVIWB010004111.1:0-53087 GCA_031893035.1 Dermolepida albohirtum | reverse complement strand
CTAGTCTTCCTGTCGCCAAACACCACTTCGTATTGTCAGCCCTTGGATCAAGGAATAATTCAAAATTTCAAATTGATTTACCGAAATTTTTTGATTAAAAGGCTTCTAGCGTTTATTGACAATGAATGTGATTTTGAAATTTTTGAAAAAAACATAAATTTAGCCAATGCACTTGTATGGATTACAGCTGCTTGGAAAAAGGTATCTCCTGCTACAGTTAAAAAATGTTTTTCCAAGGCCGGATTCTCTGATGTTATCCAGGAGGACACAATGTTTGATGAAGAAGACGAAATACCCCTTGCCCAGCTATATCCTGCAGTTCGTAACGAATTTTTGATGGATTTAGATGAATATGCTTCTATTGATCGTCATGTGCCTACAGAGAGCCCTAACTTCAGTATTCCAGAAATTGTTGAAGATTTGTGCAATAATGATGAAGAACATAACTCTGATAATAGTGACTTGGACGAATGTGAAACTCCAAAATCTAGTTTATCTAGTATGAGTGAAGTGTGTGCAAAATTAAGAGACATACAAAATTATTTATTGTGCAATAACAATGGTGACATTTATATGGATGTTTTTAAAATTTTACTTACATGTGAAGCTGCAGTTTTTAAATCGAAGCTAAAAAATGTGAAGCAAACAAATATTGAAACATACTTTAAAAAATCCTAATAAATTGTGTTTTTTCGTATGATATATTGTAATAATATGTACATATAAATAATTTATTAGATGTCATATTATCTATAATATGTAAATACATTAAAATTTTAGTTTTTGTTACACATATTTGTATTTATATACTATTTACTTTAATTAATAAAATAAAGAAAGCATATCCTAAAATTAATTATGTATTTTATTTGTGAGACGAAAAGCCTGTCAATTACGGACACCTTTATATAACGGCCAATATATTTTGCTTTTTGGGTGGCCGTTATTGACAGGTTTTACTGTATTTCATTTTTAGAAAATGGGACTTTTTTGTGTTCTTTTTTTATTGGTTGTCTTTATGTTTTGAAAGTACTGTAAGGCAATGATTGCAATGAAATAAACAAAACTGCGTACCACTTCTATAAAGTATGGTTATTGTTCATTTTAACGTAAAATTTTATTTACTAGGTACCACTCGTTGTTTTATGCAGATAGTAAAAGTTATTTTCTCATTTATATTTGAATGGCCCTCGTATATCCCTATTATTGGTGATCATAAAAAAAGTATTTGTTTAAATACTATCCGTATTCTAAATTAGTATTCAGTATATCTACTACCAATTCATTTTAGTTTTATATTTTCGATATCCGCAATAAGTTGTAAACCTTCCGATCCGTAGAAATCAATTTTAAAACATCTGTTAATGCGTAAAACACCTTTTTGACCAAAAATCAAATAGTTCATTCATAAGTATGTATATTATGTAAATACATAAGTTCCGCCGAATACAATGCGCTCTATACACCTCAAGTCATCATAGTTTCAATGCAGTATATACGTATCTCTGGATTCGAATTCAGCGTGAAAACCGATTTGGATCGGTTCTCCGAGTCCGAGCTGTGAAACAATCCTGGATTCGGATTCGATCACTCCAGGAGAATCGATTTATAACTCGATTTTCCTTACCGAGTGTTTTTGGATTCGATTCGCCCAGCACTAATACATAGATTGTTACAATCGAATAACTAAATTAAATTGATCCGGAATAAAGTAAAGAAAAATGATTTTTTTCGTTTAGAGTTCGACAAAAAGCACACAAAGATTTATTGTTTACTTTATTATCATTTACTATTTTCAATACAGTAAATATTTGTACAAAATTTGCTATAATAGACATACTTTTACCGAGTGATTCGTTTTTTGTCAATTTATATGATCCAATTCTATTCAATAAAAATTTTTATAATTACAACAGAATATCCGTATATAAAACATTCGATATTTAATCTAAATTATTTATTCTTTCATTTTTTCAAAAAATATAAACTAGAGTAACTATACACATTTCATTTTTATATACACCAATAATAATACTCGAAAATTAAAATTCTCATCTTAAATAGGATGAACTGAACTGTTGACTTGATATTGTCTGACATTAATATGCAAATAGTTTGTATAAATATATATAGGTGGCTTTCTGATTGATCTAAAACGGATATGTACGTATGTACATTTTGGTCGTTGTGAATACTGATTCCAAAATGACGTTGCAATGATAGCATGCAGATAAAATGAAAAAAGAAAACTCAATTTGAAATTTGTGTCCTAGAAACCGTATAATATACATACACAAAAATATATAGTCATGTACACGACAATAGCAATCCTAAATTAATACTCATAAATAACATTTACAACGGACGTACTATCTTCTTCTGGACTTCCGGGCTGGAACCGCGTCACTGGTATAACTGCCGACGTTTCGTACCCACTCGTATGGGACATCTTCAGGACTCAACTACTGCCTGTCGCACTGAAGCTGAAGAAGATAGTATGGACCACGACCGTGGAAGTCTACGTACCGGATTTACAACGGAAAATTCAGATGCAGCTATATTTAAATTATTTGAAATCCCTGAATATATGTGGTTTTCGGTAAAGTACAGAATATGATAGGGAATTACTATTTTCTAGACACGCGCTGTTAAAATACCAGTATGATAGCTGGCGGTACTAAACGCAGACGTATAAAGTTTCAGAATAATTCAACAATTTTTCAATCGTCCATTTCTGTTGTAATATGGACCGAGCAAAACATTTTTTGCCGGAAAAATGAGCAATTATACTCGATCTACTTAATAAAGGCAAAAGCTACAAGCTTATGCAAAATACGCTCTCACGTTCTGGGAAAATGATTGCAAACACTAAGAACTGGAGAAAAGTGCAAGAAAATCGTAATGGAAAAAGGAAAGCTAGCCCTAGAGGACAGAAACATTACAACTTAAGCAAAAAAGACACTATTCATAAGTTTAACTGCAATTAAAAATGAGTTACACCTTTGTATAAGCACCTCTACTACTAGACGAACATTGATTCAAGGAAAGTTGTGGCCTAGGAAGGTACCATTATTAAATAAAAGCCAAATACAAAGTAGATTGTCGTTTGCTCATGAACACGTTCATTGAGACGAATAGTTTTATTTAATTACGGTACATACCAACAACACATATGAAGATCACCATTGACAGCATTTCAACTCCAGTACACCAAAAAGACGGTAAAATTAGGAGGCTCAAGCATTACGCTGTGGGGGTGTCTTTCGTGGTATGGCGTAGGCCCTTTACACAAGATAGAAAGTATAATGAGTGTTGATGTCTATGTGAACATATTACAAATTGTGCTTCTACCATATGCAGAGGAAGAAATACCACTAGGATAGTTGGAAGTATATGTTTCTCGTAAAGCGAAAATATGGTTTCGAGATATAACGTTCGCGTTTTGGGTTGGCCGGCACAATCACCAGACTTAAACCTCATTGAAAATTTATGGGTGGAGTCGAAAAAGACTATCTGCTGCTAAGTCACAAAATATTGACGATCTGTGGAGAATGTTCCAAACCTAAATGCAATCAATTTCAGCAGATATGTAGGCAATTGGCGAAGTTGTTGCCCCACAGATGTTAAGAGGTGATAAACAATGCAAGTCAAGCAACAAAATATTAAGTGTTTCAATCCAATCAACTAAGGAAAAATGACATTTGGTTACTATTTTGGCATGACTGCTATTTTAATGCACTATTATTTTGTTTCTCCTAGAATATAAACAGTTTGATTTTCTCTTTGGTATTAAAAAACCTATTTATTTATTGTTATAGTTATGTAACATGTTGGAATAAAGAGTTCAATAAATTTGAATTACTTTTATTTAATATATAAATTGATATTTCAGCAAATTTAAGACCACCACTATTTTCGTGCACATGCCTGTATGTTCAACTTGGTTAGAGCGGATGTCTAATTACATGTTTGTAAAAGGCCGTCTGATTTTTGGATTCGATTCGCCCAGCACTAATACATAGATTGTTACAATCGAATAACTAAATTAAATTGATCCGGAATAAAGTAAAGAAAAATGATTTTTTTCGTTTAGAGTTCGACAAAAAGCACACAAAGATTTATTGTTTACTTTATTATCATTTACTATTTTCAATACAGTAAATATTTGTACAAAATTTGCTATAATAGACATACTTTTACCGAGTGATTCGTTTTTTGTCAATTTATATGATCCAATTCTATTCAATAAAAATTTTTATAATTACAACAGAATATCCGTATATAAAACATTCGATATTTAAGCTAAATTATTTATTCTTTCATTTTTTCAAAAAATATAAACTAGAGTAACTATACACATTTCATTTTTATATACACCAATAATAATACTCGAAAATTAAAATTCTCATCTTAAATAGGATGAACTGAACTGTTGACTTGATATTGTCTGACATTAATATGCAAATAGTTTGTATAAATATATATAGGTGGCTTTCTGATTGATCTAAAACGGATATGTACGTATGTACATTTTGGTCGTTGTGAATACTGATTCCAAAATGACGTTGCAATGATAGCATGCAGATAAAATGAAAAAAGAAAACTCAATTTGAAATTTGTGTCCTAGAAACCGTATAATATACATACACAAAAATATATAGTCATGTACACGACAATAGCAATCCTAAATTAATACTCATAAATAACATTTACAACGGACGTACTATCTTCTTCTGGACTTCCGGGCTGGAACCGCGTCACTGGTATAACTGCCGACGTTTCGTACCCACTCGTATGGGACATCTTCAGGACTCAACTACTGCCTGTCGCACTGAAGCTGAAGAAGATAGTATGGACCACGACCGTGGAAGTCTACGTACCGGATTTACAACGGAAAATTCAGATGCAGCTATATTTAAATTATTTGAAATCCCTGAATATATGTGGTTTTCGGTAAAGTACAGAATATGATAGGGAATTACTATTTTCTAGACACGCGCTGTTAAAATACCAGTATGATAGCTGGCGGTACTAAACGCAGACGTATAAAGTTTCAGAATAATTCAACAATTTTTCAATCGTCCATTTCTGTTGTAATATGGACCGAGCAAAACATTTTTTGCCGGAAAAATGAGCAATTATACTCGATCTACTTAATAAAGGCAAAAGCTACAAGCTTATGCAAAATACGCTCTCACGTTCTGGGAAAATGATTGCAAACACTAAGAACTGGAGAAAAGTGCAAGAAAATCGTAATGGAAAAAGGAAAGCTAGCCCTAGAGGACAGAAACATTACAACTTAAGCAAAAAAGACACTATTCATAAGTTTAACTGCAATTAAAAATGAGTTACACCTTTGTATAAGCACCTCTACTACTAGACGAACATTGATTCAAGGAAAGTTGTGGCCTAGGAAGGTACCATTATTAAATAAAAGCCAAATACAAAGTAGATTGTCGTTTGCTCATGAACACGTTCATTGAGACGAATAGTTTTATTTAATTACGGTACATACCAACAACACATATGAAGATCACCATTGACAGCATTTCAACTCCAGTACACCAAAAAGACGGTAAAATTAGGAGGCTCAAGCATTACGCTGTGGGGGTGTCTTTCGTGGTATGGCGTAGGCCCTTTACACAAGATAGAAAGTATAATGAGTGTTGATGTCTATGTGAACATATTACAAATTGTGCTTCTACCATATGCAGAGGAAGAAATACCACTAGGATAGTTGGAAGTATATGTTTCTCGTAAAGCGAAAATATGGTTTCGAGATATAACGTTCGCGTTTTGGGTTGGCCGGCACAATCACCAGACTTAAACCTCATTGAAAATTTATGGGTGGAGTCGAAAAAGACTATCTGCTGCTAAGTCACAAAATATTGACGATCTGTGGAGAATGTTCCAAACCTAAATGCAATCAATTTCAGCAGATATGTAGGCAATTGGCGAAGTTGTTGCCCCACAGATGTTAAGAGGTGATAAACAATGCAAGTCAAGCAACAAAATATTAAGTGTTTCAATCCAATCAACTAAGGAAAAATGACATTTGGTTACTATTTTGGCATGACTGCTATTTTAATGCACTATTATTTTGTTTCTCCTAGAATATAAACAGTTTGATTTTCTCTTTGGTATTAAAAAACCTATTTATTTATTGTTATAGTTATGTAACATGTTGGAATAAAGAGTTCAATAAATTTGAATTACTTTTATTTAATATATAAATTGATATTTCAGCAAATTTAAGACCACCACTATTTTCGTGCACATGCCTGTATGTTCAACTTGGTTAGAGCGGATGTCTAATTACATGTTTGTAAAAGGCCGTCTGATTGATTTTAAAATTTAAAAAATAAATGTTATGTAATTCACATATTCAAAATAATAAAAATTCATTTAAAATTATGTACAAAATATTCTTAATTGTTGTGGAAATTCAACACGACAATATATTAATGCTGCACTTCTTTTCACTAATATTGAAATCAATGCCTGGATAATTTTCAGAACAATTTAATTTTTTATATCCTTCATTAGCAAAAATAAAATTAAAATACAGTTGTTTAGTGTTTATTAAACATTTAATATCAGTATAATATAATTCATTTCATAAATAAGAAACAGCTAAAATAAATTAGACACTGTAATAAAGCAATGAAAGATTTAAAGTCCAAATTAGTGCTTTTTAATAGCCTTAATCCTCGCATCCAAGCTCTCTACAGTTTTATTAATTTCATTCAAATTATTTGCAAAACTTTCTTGGACACCTTGCAACAAATTCTTGTTGTTTTCAGCATTAGAAGAAATTTCAGATTGAAGTAATTCCACTTGTGTTAAGGTTTTGACAAAATCAGTAGCTAAAAAACATGAAATAAAGTATTAACTTAAAAAAAATCTTTTAAATACCTTTTCCATGCAGTGCTTTTAATGCGGTTAATCTTTCTACTGTTTCTGGTAAAATTTTGCATATGTTTTCATTAGCTTTAACTAATTCATAAATTTCCAAAACCTGAAATTAATAAAAGTAGTATTATAAGTGAAATCATGCATAACTAAAAACCTCTCCAGAATTTGAAATAAATTTTATATTGCTTTTAGATAATATTGTTGAAATGTTATGTAAATCAGTAGTTCCTAAAATGAATTTTTACCTTTTCGTCACCTTCTACATCTTTTGACAACTGCTTCTTACTCTCAGCTACAGATTCCAATTTTTGCGTTAATGCTGTTAAACGACCTTCAATATGATCTAATTGGGAAGAATCAAGCATACTGGCTGTTGCACTCAAATGTTGGGCTGCCTCAAGTAAACTACCTGAAGAAAATTAATAATATTATAAAAATATACACAGAATTTGAAATAGTTTTAAACTACTACCTTTGGATGTTATAGTAGATAAACGTGATAACTTGTCATTTGTAGCACCTAACACAACTTCAAGTCGATGTATACGTCGTTCCAAATCAGCTAATCTGTTAGTTTGACTTAAATGAGCTTGTTCTGGTCTATATTTTAATTGGAATGTTATTCCATTAGATGTACTATCTGCCTCAGGTGAATCTGCTGATTGTGCTTTAAATTTTTCTAATTGGGAAAACAACTTTCTGAAACAAAATATGACAATGTAACATTTTAATTGTTTACCAAATAAAAACATTACTTTATTTGAGTGCCTTGGGGATCAGTAATACTAGACACAACATCAGAACCCAGAGAATTTTCTAATTTTAGATCAGCTATTTTCTTAAGAGCTAACTCTACTTGTTCTGTAGTAACCAAACAATTAACATCAATTTCCTCTTTTTGCAGTTGAATTTTCTTTATGTCCTCTAATAATTCTGTCATTTCACATTGCAATCTTTGATATTTCTGTAGAATCGTTTCACTTTCTCCATGTCCAACCAATTCATAAGTATAACCAGTACATAAACTTCTGCTGATTTTATCTGAAAAATCCACTTTATTCCCACTAAGAGTTTTGCCTTTATATTTATTAAACGCATCTGTGGGGGATATATTTGTTTTTTCAATTGAATCACTTTCTTCTTCATAAAAATCGGAAGTTTGCTCTGCTTCAGGTAGGTCATTAGTTTCGTATGTATCAGGTTCATCGTGAGCCTAATAAGTGATTTTTTAAATCAAAATGTAATTAATAAAATATTACTTACAATTCCCGGTAAATCAGCATATTTTGGATCCGCCATATTTACGATTTTTTTAAATATTTTAATTGAAAATTAAAATTACAGAACATGGAATTGACTGTAAAAACACTAAATGTCATTCTCTTTCTAGGTTTTATAATTTGTCATATTGTCTACAGTAATTGAATCAGTCAGAAATAGAAAGATGGTTTCTATAAAAATACAGATTTTTTTTAAATCAAATACTTTGAAGTACTTTTCTTGCTTCATAGATGGCGAACTATTACGTACATGAAATTTAAATAGAAAACAAATTAAGTTGATCGAAAATATTTTTAAGCTACATACATAAATATATAAACATCTGTTGCTTTTTAAAAAATCAAGTCTATTAAAACCGAAAATAGTATTTCCTAACTTTTATTTTATAGTTGTGTACAAATTATTTAAGTGGGGATATTATTCTGACGTATTCGTTTCGTTTATTTAAAAGTAAGCAATTTTCTCATACTTATTTTATTTCTAAACAAAATAACGAGTATTATTAAATATTAATTATATTGAATAGATGTTCACTGGATACTAGAGACACGCATAACATGCAATAAATAGGTGCGGAGAGTAAATGCGCTTGACGTTAAGTTTAATTGTCAGGACATCTAATTAAAATTATCTTTGCATTGTTTAGTATCTTATCAGTTCAGGTATTTTATTTGTGTTACGTTCATGTTTCTTTTGAGCTGCAGTATTTCATTTCAGTTTTAGATAATGTGATTCATATTTTATCTGCAATGATGATTAATATAATTTTTGGTTTACTGTGAGGGTAATCGTCAAAAATGGGGACAGTTTGGAAAGTATTGACTAGAAAAAAAGTTTTTGACAGTGATTCTATCGAAAATTCTAGGTTAGCAAGAGTATTGAATACTTTTGATTTAACTGCTTTAGGTGTAGGCAGTACATTAGGTGTTGGTGTATATGTGATTGTTGGACATGTGGCGAGGGATACTGCGGGACCATCTATTATCCTGTCTTTTCTAATTGCTGCTATAGCTTCAGTTTTTGCTGGTGAGTTTTATATGAAACATTTAGTAAATTAACATAAATAAAATATATGTATGTTTTATAAATACTTACTAGTCTTCAATTGTATTAATTAGGTTAAATTTTACGTTAATATTTAAATTGTTGTGGGATTTCAACATAAAATAAATTTTAGATCTTTCCATAAACATAAATTGAAGTATTAAAATAGGGTTGTCAGTAGAAAAAATAATGTGCAATGTAGGATAGTAGTTAATCAAAGTTACAATACATCAATTTAAAGAACGTATTTTTATCTTGATTTGATATTGATCCAATTTCCTCAGAATTTAAGTTTGCACACTTAACTCACACTGAAAGGTTTCATTTAAATTATGATTAGGCTGTTTTCCAATTTTGTTTAATAATCTACACTTTGGATTTGATCACTTGTTCACGTTTATGGATATAAAATTCGTCAAAAGCATTGTGACATATTTGTTGGATTAATTTAAACAATAAAAATTCTTTTCTTTAAATTTTTTGGTAACACTTTTATAGACGTGGATTATTTACTTACACGTAACATTAATTTAACTAAGTCTTAATGGCAAATACCGTATTGATGTACGTAAATAACACATCACATGAGTTATACACTAAATCGTGAATGCCAACCATTAAAAGATGTAATAAACCAAAATGTAATGCTTTGGTAAACTTAAAAAAGTGTTAATGTTTATTAATAAATTCGTATTAACTGACAAAATGTATATACCATACATAACGGTTGCGTTATTTAAGTTAATAATAAGAATGTCGAATTATTTTATTTTTCTGACAAAATGTTCATTTTAATTATTTTCATTTTACTGAATTATTAGGAGCAAATACGTAAAAGAGTTAATGTTCATTTGACAGAATTGAAATAAAAATAAGTTTCGTCGTTTTAAAGTTGGATTATAAATAAATGAATAAATTTAATATTACTTTGAGCTTGAAATTCCTTCTAGAACACATATGAGAGTTTTAGTATTTATCTAGATTCATTTTTTATTTATTCTATATATGTATTATTACAATATTTATTAGGTCATGATTTTTACAATTTTCTGTAGATAATTTCGTGGTGATATGTAGGAAGAGTTGAAGTGAATATCTAGGAATATTTACATACCATTTATAGCAGATTAATTTGCAGAATGAACTGCATTCAATTCTCTCAAGCTTTGTGCCGAGATCTGTTAAGACTTTTAAGTTGTGTACTGCAAAATTTTAATTTTATAGTAAAGTTTTAAGGATTCTGTGTGTGTGGTATCTTCAAATGTTAAAAGTATCCTGTTTCATTCTTTTGATGGATTTTTGAAAATTTGTTCAAATCATAAATATTAAAATTAGATATTTTCTAAGTTACAAAAAGTGCTTAAATTCTTATTTTAGAAAATGTCGGTTCACACAAATTTGGAACCAACTAGAACAATTTGAATTAAAACTTCGCCTATAAAAATAGCTTCTTTTCTAAATTGCTGTTATAATGACGCTTTTAAAGTATTGAAAGTGAGTTTATAATCTATATAAGTTCATTACTTTAATTATTTTATATCAAATTCAAATACCAAAAAATTCAAAAGTTAACTGTCGAGCACATAAATATGAAATAATCACACACAATATAAGAGAATAAAATTGTTTATGAAACATATGGTTTATATTAAGAATACTGCTATTGAAAATATGCAGGTCAAACATAATCTATAATCTATCTATTGTATCTATACAATCTGTTTATTTTCTTTACCTCATTCTTGAAACTTTTTAAACTGCTCTTCATAATTGATAGGAAACTTAATGAAAGGTAAAGGTAAATTACTTCCCATAAATACATACGAGGAAGCGTTTTTATATTCGCGGAATGAGCGGGTTGTAGAGGGGTGAGTAGGCGCATTGGAGGCGTGGCCTGTGCAGCGACTCATGATTAGTATAAATACGAAGTTTCATTGTTATTAGACAGTTAGTCTTTGAGCTATCGTCAACCAAGTAACATAATCAGGAGTGAAAAGTGAAATATGGAAAAAATCGAATATCGTGCCGTTATAAAGTTCCTTACCAGGCAAGGAAAATCAGTCGCGACCATAATGAATGAGATGTCATTGGTTTACGGCGACTCTTGTCCAGGAAAAACCATGGTGTACAAGTGGCATAGTTTATTTAAACAAGGAAGGGAATCCCTTGAAGACGACCCGAGGCCGGGCAGGAGCATTGAGGTGACCACGCCAGCACTTATCCAAAAAGTTGAACAAGTTGTACTCGAAGATGCTCGACTAAAGAAGAAACAACTCGCAGAAATGGTTGGAGTATCCGATACAACAATTTTTAAAATCCTACACGATCATCTCGGCATGTCTAAGGTCAGCGCAAGATGGGTGCCGAGAATGCTCACGCCGCCGCAAAAACAACAGCGCGTAGAGTGTTCGCGTGCATTTTTGGACCTCTGTAATGAAGACAAGGATGGTGTATTGAGTGGAATTGTTACTGGAGACGAAACTTGGGTTCATCATTATGAACCTGAGTCCAAACAAGACTCCGTGCAGTGGCATAAAAAGGGCACAGCATCTCCCAAGAAATTTAAAGTGTCACAATCAGCTGGGAAACTCATGGCAACGGTATTTTGGGACTCGGAAGGAATATTGTTGATTGATTATAAAGATAAAGGTGTTTCTATAACCGGAGAATATTACGCTTCAATATTAGAGCGACTAAAAGAAGCCATTAAAGAGAAAAGACGGGGAAAATTGACAAAAGGTGTTCTGCTTTTGCACGACAACGCGCCCGTCCACAAGAGCCGCGTTGCGTTAGCTGCCCTGCATAAGGTGGGCTTCGAAATTGTGAATCACCCACCCTACAGCCCAGACCTGGCCCCGAGTGATTATTACCTGTTTCCGAAAATGAAAAAAGAGCTGCGGGGTAAAAAATTTACTGCCGATGATGAAGTCAAGGAGGCAGTTTCGGCGTATTTTGCAGATAAAGAGAAATCATTTTTTTATGAGGGTATAAATAAATTAATTGAAAGATGTGAAAAATGTATCCGTCTTGCAGGTGAATATATTGAAAAAGAAAAATAATTTGGTTTTTTTATTTCCACCCCTTGTCCCCTATTCCGCGAATATAAAAACGCTCCCTCGTATATACTTTTCATTACATTGGTAATGCATTCAGTCAATGCAAAATACATTAACAATGCACCGAGCATGTTTACCAAATGTTAAAAAATGTTCACGTGAAAGATTACTTCAAGAACTAATACTTATGAGTCAAATAAAGAAGTATTTTGAGTAAATGCACTTTGCTATTTCAACATATTTATGTCTTAAATAAAAGCAGTTTGCTATTTAAGATAAAATTATAACTTGTCAGTGCAAAACCTTCGGTATAAGGAAGAGTAGTAGACTTATTAAGACCACAACATAATAATTGAATATATAATCTAGTGAGAGAACTGTACGTTCACTTCTCAGATAGCGAAAGTGAAAATAATTATATAGCTTTAACTGATATTCAACAGTACGTCTGTTGACAAAACAAATAGCGGTGTGCGATTGCCAAATAAAGCGTAGTTAATCAAGAATACTACAAGAAAAACTAGTCAGAAGAGACGAGTTGTAAGCTCCTGGTATTCTGACGAATATTTCTACGGACACGATATATTTAGGCATATGATTGACAAATATCGTACCAACTACCAAAAAAAAGGCATGCCCCAAATTTAAAATTTTCTATTATTTATCTAGAAAAGATCATAAAACAGGCAAATTAAAAAAAATATCATAAAGAACTTGTGCCGTAAAACATTGATCATACTTGCCTTTGAGAACACTTCTAAAACTACGAGTATAAATTGGGCACGTGCGACCTATCTTATGAGACTCGTTGTTTAATATACTATTTTATAATCAGATATTTTCGATAAATATTTATCAATTGTTTAAGTTTTGCTTCCGTTAATGAAATAAACCTTTAGCTACCTAAATCGTCTACTGTCGCTTTTCATGCATATGAAGGACTAGTTTTAACTATTTTATTGTTGAACAATGAAAACTTAATATTTCACGTCACTCCATATTTAGTAATATTTAGCAAAAAAATGAGCATCAATGCTTCTTCGACATAAGTAAGTATAAAGGTAAATGTGATGCAACCTGTGGTTGATTAACTTAATCACTTATGGGCGATATATAACCCTTTTCCACATTAATTTTCTTATTCTGTATACGTATTTCGAAAACTAAGTTGTCATCGTTAGCAGATAATTAAACAGCGTCGCACCTAGAAACCACAACAAAAAAAACCCCACGAAACAAATTCCGTACACGATCTGTACCGTCGAAAAACGTACACTGTATAATGAATAGTATGTTTCGGCTTTCGACGGACACTGTGTGATGAATGAATTTAATGTTCATCTATTGGCAATTCGACGAAATTTTATAGTGTTCGTCTATTTACACTTTGTTACAGATTTTAGCGAGATGACACGCCCTCGTTCTTTCGTTCGTACATTCTTATGTTTGAACGAAAGAGGAAAGCATTGTTTTTCTGTATCGAAAAGGTACTATAACCCCACAAAAAATCGTTCGTTACAATACAAGTTTACCTGATCAGATATGAATTCCTTGAAACGCATAGTAAATAAGGTGTTATTAACATCTGAATTATTCTTTTAATGTTCATCAATTTCTGACGTTTTTTTTTGTTTACCTTGAAGGTTGTTCGATCGAGACTACCTAAAACTCTGCGACCATTTAGACCATTTAGTATAATAAACACTCTGTAGATATTACCTACTGCACTCGATATTACTGACGCTGTTCTAAACTGTATTTAAAGCATGTTAGGTGTTATATGATGTCCAGTCTACTTTAGTTTGCCCATAAATAGCATTTTTTCAAAATATGAACGATGGGTTCTAGAGTTTTATCATACGAAACTTTCTTGCTTACAAGGTTATTCGATCGTAATAGTCTTAAAGCACTGCAACCTTAACTTGACTTATTGGGTACTGTTTCCTTTAGTGCACTTAATCTACCTGTCTGTAATAAATAAATAGGTCAGCTGTTGTCGATTGTACTTTCAGTTGTTCATAAATGATTTTGTCTCTTGG
The DNA here is from genome assembly GCA_031893035.1 of Dermolepida albohirtum. Classification (NCBI taxonomy): domain Eukaryota; kingdom Metazoa; phylum Arthropoda; class Insecta; order Coleoptera; family Scarabaeidae; genus Dermolepida; species Dermolepida albohirtum. The sequence goes on along the minus strand of JAVIWB010004111.1, from coordinate 38,752 downwards.
GATCCAGTGCCTTATATTTTGCGAGATATGGTTGACAATTTTTGAAGCCTTGTTGCACGTTCTGCAATTAAGATTTCCATTAATCCTACAAATTTGATTTAAGAATTCATGGCTTGTGACGTATTTTGTCTTAGTATGATCCTTTTTAATGAAGGCAATTACCCTACCTTCTTACAGTTAGGCTTATTAATAAAGGTTTTATCATACGCCTGTTCGGATCTATTTTCTCAGTTTGCTCCGTATTGTGATTTGCAACATTTGTGTTTTCGTATATTTCCCTGCATCGCTACATTCGTGTTTAGATGTAATTGTTCAGCTTATTCATATAGTGCTTTGGATCATCTGCATATTCTTTCTGGGATAGTACATTTAGGGATTTCCAGTATAGTTTCTGGGTCAATATATAATGAGACCCATCCTTCTGTGGTAAGATTACAAGTCTTTTCATTTCTTGCGATTTTATATACGCTCATCTTTGCTTCTCCTGTCATTACAAAGTAAAATGGAGAAAAACCTTGTAGATACTCCACTGCTGCAGCCGGGATATCAAGACAAGCAGGTCTTTGCATTGCTATGAGTTGTAGTGCCTTGATTTACCATATCAACTAGGTGTAGCTGAGAGTTGGTTCCACCACCTTTGTATACATCCATTATTGATGGTTCAATTCCTATATTTTCTTAAATGTGCACTTGGATAGTAGAAGAATAGTTTGCGTTTTCTTAGCTCGAACTCAAAATTACCTCGAGGCACTTCACATCTCGAGAGGTTACTAATTCTGTTCCTTGAAGTTGGGGACAGCGATCCTTATTCCTCGAGTTTTGGTCTGTGGAAACTGGAACTGTGGTCGCTTTTTGTGGGCTAATATTTAATATTCAACTTGCCAAAAATGAAATGTTTATTTTATGTATTTATCAAAGATAAATATAATTTTTCACGGTGGTGTTTTACTTTAATATCTAATATTTATATATAATATATTAATAATAATAGTGTTTTACTTTTAGGAAAACAATTATTTACCTTTATAGAAAACTAAGTTTATTAAATTTATATTATGCTTACACTGCGATCTTTTTTGTCTCAGTAAATGGAAGTCTTTATTAATAAACAAGTATTTTTGATATTAAAAAAATCACCTTTAAATTTGTTATGTCAGTGGTGCACCAAATTGTAAATAAAATGTGTACCGGTTTTCGTCAATTTGATTTAATATTGTATTACTTATTTGCAACATTATTCTCTTTCAGTGGAAATATTCCTAACATTTTAATTATTTACATTATTATTTGGGCTTACGATAAGTTCTTATCACTTTCCATTATTAAGTTTTATCACCAATAATGGAAAAAATTCGTGTTGATAAATAGAAGGATCAATGGCCTAACGTATGCTATAAAGTAATACGATTAATTTATTTATCGATTACTTTACACTGGAATGAATATACGTACTTCTCTTCTTTTACAATTAACATTTTTATTATATTTTTTATATATAAATAGCATAATGCTCATATAAAATTGTGTTTCATTTCATCTTTAAAGACTAGTATAAGAATGTAAATTAATTGTAAATATGGATGTGGAGTTTAAATTTTTATTAATTTACAATCTATTTTTCTTTGAACGCATAGAATTATTATTAGTACAGAATTACTTTTACTTTTACTTCAATTTGCGTTTGAAGGAAGGCAATAGATAATACTTCTTAAAAATATCAAAAAACGCCAAGAATATATTATATATTTTTTGACAACACAAATTGTTTGGTTCAAGTTATTTATCTAAGCTGCGTTTTTCTGATTTTAAGAGCTTGGGAATTGTTGGGACAACTAGCAAATAATTTATATCGAAATTTCTTTCAAGCACTACAAAAATATAGAATGACAAAGAAACTTTGGGGACTTCAATTTTTAAACGATCTAAAGACTATCTATTACTTATGTGATATTAATTTTCATACATGCTTAGATTATACAAAGATCACTAGAAAAGTTTTACAATATGGTGCAATTGATTGTTGTACACTGTGACAAATTCAGTTGCAGGTTGCACGCTGTTAATTACTATATAAGGTATAAGGTTCCAGGGAGGAAAATTTCGGTTTTGAAGATGCTCCAAAGTTAGGACGTTCCATACCGTCTATTACCTAAGTGAACATTGTTGCTGGAAGATGTGCAATCATCATTAGAATAATGTGTGGGCATTCGTGTATGGGCATTTCGTATCATTCTCCTCTAAGTGAAGAAGATTTTACTCCATTGAGGTATCCTATGCTTTAACCTATGAACAGAAGACACAATGCGTTTCATGTTGCCGCGAGGTGCCCAAGATGGAATATCTTATGTTAACAGTATTTTGACAAGTGTCTAAAGCTTGGCCTTACTAGTACAACGCTACCACTAAAGCACAAAATAAAGTCGGGCTGTTCGAAGATGATGGCATAGCCGTGTCTGTACGGAAATATTATATCTTGAACAAGATGGTGACGACATTCTTGAAAGCGAAAGAAGAAATTCCTTTCCAGAATTGTTGAAGCACTCAACACATTCGTCTTCACTCGAGACCAGACTTCTGTCTTTTCATTATGATTTTTATCTGGAATTGCCCCTTTAATGCTCCGGCCTATAGCTTTAACGTCTGTTCGTTGTTTTTATCAAGACAACAAATTGATCCTCCGAATGGGTGGAACATTCGCAGATGGTATCGACAGTTTGTAGATACAGGATGTGTATGTAAAGGAAAGAGTCCTGGTCGCTCTCGTGTTTCTGAAGAAAATTTTGCACGAATTCAAACTGCTTTCCAACATAATCCTTCAAAATCAACTCAACAACAATTTGGCGTGTTTTGAGACGTCGGGTGGTTATGAAGCCGTACAAGTTATAGTTGTTACAAAGCTCTGCGTCCTGATGACAAACAGACAAATAGACACGTGTGGCATTTTGTAACGAGATTCATGATGCTATTGACAATGATAATACTTTCGCACAACGCATCGTGTTCAGTGATGAAGCAACTTTCCATATTAGTAGTCTGGTAAACAAACACAATGTTTCAATTTGGGATCTACAGAACCCACATGCAGTCATTGAACATGTACGAGATTCGCCTAAAATCAATGTGTTTTGTGCGATATCCCGATCATCTGTTTACGGCTCATTCTTCTTTGATGAAAACACGGTTAATGGTCAGCATTAGAACCTGGAAGAGTTGTAGAACCGAAGTGCCGAAGGACATGCTTGCTCGAGTATGGGAGGAATTTGAGTATCGATGTGATATTGTTCGTGTCGCTGATAGAGGACATGACTGTGAAACTAAAAGAGTAATTTTAATCTTAAAATATCATCTGTAGCCTACTGACTTATCATTTACATCCAGTGCACCTCAAGGTAGTCACTTAGGTAGCACCAATTCGTCTTAATCTTTTTATAATCTACTTGTACAAAAACGGTTTTAAATTTTTAGCATTTGCAGGCGATTTAAAAGTATTTGAGTTTCCGAATTCTTACAAAGATTATAGAGAGCTTCAAAAAAATGTTGATTTATTTCCGAAATAGTATACAGGCAACAATACGAGGATAGTTTGACAAGTAGTGAGAATGACACAGAGGTGACGCTCTAATTAGTAAAACAAATGCACTGTAATTTAGGTTGCCTATTTATATGTTTACATTCCGATATTTAGATAAATCGGTTGATTAGTTTATTTTTGACAGCTGATTGAAAAAGAAGCAACACGTCGTTTTGTTGAAATGGAAAAAGCAGAGTATCGTGCGGTGATTAAATACTTCGTAATTAAGGGTATGAAAGCTACCGAAATAAGAGATGAGTTACGAGAAACATTAGGTGAATCTGCTTCAACATCCGCCACAATAAGTAGATGGGTAAATGAATTTAAACGTGGTAGAACAAGCTGTGTTGATGAAGCGCGCTCTGGGGCCCCCAAAATCGTGACTTCTAAGGAAATGATTATAAAAATCCATAATATTATTACGCAAGATCGACGACTCAAAGTGAGAGAGATAGCAGACTGGTAAACATTTCAACAGAACGCGTATACCACATTTTAACGAAAGAATTGGGCCTTTCCAAGCTTTTGGCAAGATGGGTGCCGCGATTGCTTACGACTGATCAAAAGTTCACTCGTTTGCGCATTTCCAATGAGTGTTTGGACCTTTATAAGCGGAATCCGGTTGATTTTTGTAGGCGATTTGTTACTTGCGATGAAACTTGGATATACTACAGTACATTCGAAACTAAACAACAGTCGAAACAGTGGTTAGAACGTGGTTCTGCACCTACAAAGAAAGCGAAAACCACTTTATCGGCAAACAACGTGATGGCATCAATTTTTGGGAATTCAAAGGGCATTTTGCTCATTGATTATCGTCAGAAAAGTGCCACAATAAATGGACAATATTATGCAGAACTTCTACAAAAATTAAATGCTGAGATTCGTGCTAAACGGCCACGAATGGCAAAGAAAAAGATTCTGTTTCACCAAGACAACGCTCCCTCGCATACCAGCACAGTTGCGATGTGCAAAATCCACGAGTTGCATCTCCAATTAGTACCGCATGCGCCTTATTCGCCGGATCTAGCCCCTTCCGACTTCCACCTTTTTCCAAAATTGAAAACGGCACTAGGTGGGAAGAAATTCTCGTCTAACGACGAGCTTATCATCTTCGTAAATGAGTATTTTGCAAGCCTTCCGGAATCGCATTTTAGAGATGGCATAAGGGCATTGGAGCACCGTTGGAATAAATGTATTGCTCTTTTAGGAGAATATATTGAAAAATAAAAATTATTTTGTATTTAAAAAATTCGTTTTTCTTTTCAATTCTCACTACTTGTCAAACTACCCTCGTATGTCACTTAGCTTTAGCGTCATATAACCTTTTCAAGAAGAAATAATTCTCACATATTTAATTATATGCTGAAGAATATTTATCTTGGAAAGAATTAATTACATTATCGACTTGGGTGTTATTTTTGATCTTAGTCTATTATTTAATTTACATATTGATCATATAAATAAATCTGTACAGTTATGTGGTTTTACTAAACGTGTATGCAGAGATTTAACGAATATTACATCTATTAAACTTATAGAAAATTCAATTGGATGGCTAACTTTATGCTTTATATTTTAAATATTAATAAAAACCTATATAAGTACACGCTTCTAATGTAGATTATGTGTTTTCGGTAGTAAATCTTTGGAAAGCAAAATACTATATGTAAAACATTTATCAAGCACGGTTTTCACTTTTACATGATCACTTATTTGAAGATTGCTCTGATCTGGTTTCTTTGTTATTGTTCCATGTTTCGCGGTTCCATACTCGTTCAAGAGGCATGTTCTAGGTTTACTTTTATCGAAATGAATATACTAAATACAATCCCATGGATCGAGTGTTACAACAACTAATTAAATCTTTTATCTGGAATTGTCCTCTCCAACATTTCAACTCGCTCTTTTATAACTGCTTTAAAATTCCTGCGATTCTCTTAATTAAATTCAGTTAATTAAAATAACCTCTTTACTGCAATGTAGTTTTTGTATTCGAAGACATATTTAGACAACTAAGTTAATATCATTAGCTGTTGAAAAATGAATATCTCTCAAAACACTAGCACGCAATTTACACAAATTAAAGTAGTACATCGCCATGCACTCACATAAAAAACACAATATCGCTCATAAGTATTTGGTCACCCTTGTTTCATTACAGTTTCTATAGAACAGTTGTAATTATAAAATTTATTTCTGTAGTAAGCAATAGTTTCATAGTAAACATTAAAATCTATAAAAGCTTATTCAAAAATAATTATGCGATTACTCTATTATTTACAATAAATGATAATACCCTAATAAAACCCCAGGCAGAATAATTGCACTTAAGGGATTAGATCTCTCAATTCTAGGAAATTTTCTATTGTTATGATTTTATTTTAAGGTAGGGTGTTATTGTAAACTATTAAGTATTTATACTTAGTATACTTAGAGTATTTCGGCAAAATTGCAGTTAGTTTTTGTGAGGTGCTCATCGTGATAACATCGTGTGTTTCGAAGAAGTTCAATCAGTTAGAAATGCCTAAACGGAAAGAATTGAGCATAGAAAAAAAAAGCAACCGCGAAATTGCCACAGAACTTAAATTAAATCAGTCCACCGTGGGTTATATCACCAAAAAACACCGCCAATGTGGAAGTGTGTTGAGCAGAACTCGAAAAGGCAGATCAAGGGCAACAATATCAGTAGAAGATCTTGCAATGTTGGTAACAAGCAAGAAATAGACGAAAAACAGCCCCAGAAATCACAACAGAAATGAATGCTGTTCGTCGAAAACTCATAGGTGTTTCGGCAGTTAAACGGCGATTAAAAGAAGTTGATCTTCATGGACGAATTGCAATGCGTAAGTCGCTTCTACGCGAGCAAGACAAGCAAAAGCGTTTAAAGTGGGCACACGATCACCAAAATTAGACCATAGAAGACTGGAAGAAAGTATTGTGGATCGATGAATCTAAATTCGAGATTTTCGATTCACGAAGACGTGTTTTCGTGAGGAGATCTGTGGGTGAGCGTGCTCGAGAAGAATGCATAGCCCCTACTGTTAAGCACGGTGGAGGTTCAGTTATGATATGGGGTTGCTTTTCTGGATCAAATGTGGGCGATCTTGTAAAATCGAAGATATACTAAAAAAGAACAGCATAAGCGCATATTAGAGGAAAACGCAATCCCTTCTGGAATTAAAATTTCGGGTCAGAATTTTATCTTCCAACAAGATAATGACCCGAAACACACTTCCAAACTATACCGGGAATATTTGCAAAAATTGGATAACGAGGGAACCATAAAAGTTATGGTGTGGCCTCCCCAGAGTCCCGATTTAAATCCCATCGAATTGCTGTGGGAAGAACTTGACCGAGAGGTGAGAAAATTAAGCCCCACATCTGCTGTTAATATGTGGAAGAACCTGCAAGAGACATGGGGTAAAATAAAACATGAGATATTACGAAAATTAATAGAAAGAATGCCTCGATTGTGTGCTGCAGTGATTAAAAATAAAGGAGGGTATATAAACGAGTATAAAATTTAGATAAATATATTATACAACAATTTATTTTAGATGTAAAAATATATATTTTCATATATGTAAATAATAAAAAGATATTAGCATTTCAATTATGATTTTTGTTACAATCTGCGGGTTAAACGCGAGTGACCAAATACTTATGAGCGATAGTGTATATAAACTATTTATGTTATTTTAAGATATATTCAATGTTACAACTATTGGTATTTCCAATAATAATTTGCTTAATAATTCATACACTGTGGACTACGGTATACAGAATTAATAACATTATTTTGGTTTTTGTAAATGAAAATGCTTTCGTAACCAATTAATTCCCTATGATTAGAAATACATTTTGCTAATTTTAAATTATCTACTGTTATATTACAGATACTATCTTAAATATATTAGTGCACACATGATTTTTCTTACTTATTAAGTTTAATATGTATTACATAGTTTTTTGGAACGGACTGCGCGTTTGGTTTGAACAATATATTTTATATTTGAATTTTATTTTGTAGATTCCATACATTTTGACAGCATCGTATTGTGGAACAAGCAAGTAGAATCATAAGTTTTCTAGTTAACCTGTTCATTATACACGAATTAATTAAGTTCTCTCTCGCATCTGTCTTTAGTTGAACGTGGCCTTTTTTGCTGAAAGATCATTATTTTCTTTTTTCACCATGAACTTAACTGTTGGAAATTTACTGTTGATGATGACAACTTGGTTGTCAAAATACGTATTTAGATTTGTAAACTATATTGAAGTAATGGAATTTTTTTAATACACTTTTATAGTTAGCTATTGTCTCTAATTTAATTAAATATACTGGTACATACATACAGTGTGCATCAGCCAAATGGAATAAATTCGATAATAATTAAATGGAAGGGTGTTCGAAAAAACGCTCGGACACGTCGATTGGGATTTTTAGTTGCGTATTTTTTTAAATAAAAAGTTTATATACAGGGTGTGTCATGTAAAAGTGGTCAATACTTTCTTATTTTAAATGCAACACTCTGTCAAATATTAAATTTTTGGATTCTTTAGAAAATTCCAGACATATTTCATGTACAATGTCCTATACCTATCTTCGACTGTTTCGGAAATATTAAATGTTTTCAGATTAATAATTTTGTTTACAATTAATTAATTTCAATTTACGTTATAATTGTAATTTATTTTAAGGGTGAAGTATTTATATATTGTAATTGTACTAGCTGTACTAGCTATATTAAAAAGAAGAAAATGTTTGTAAATGACAGGTTTTAGGTTACAATTTAATAAATGTTATTAATAACATTATGAGAAATTTCAGTTTCTTTAATAGGCAACGTAGCTTTCATAGAGGTACTTTTAATATGTTTCTTGTATAAATGTCGAAAGATGAAAAGGCAAAATTCATTGAATATTTTCTGTTTCCTCTAACAAATTCCTTAGTTTTTGTTTTACGAAACACATACTGCTCGAAATAATTGATATTTTACATGTGTAATTGACAATAAAAGGCAATGTCAGCTAATATATTATAATACCTACGAATATTTATGTATTCTAATTTCAATCATTTCAAGTAAGAAAACGAATATAACAGTCGAACTGAAAAGTCCCCGGTCTACCATAGTAAAACACAGTTTTTTGGCAAAATTCGATTTTATTATTCAACATAGTTGCCTTCGAGGGCGATACACCGATTATAGCGTTCTTCCAACTTTTCGATACCATTTTTGTAGTACGAATTGTATTTAGCCTCGAAATAGGCCTCAGTTTCGGCGATCACCTCCTCATCCCTGCTAAATTTCTTCCCGGCGAGCATTCTCTTGAAGTCTGCAAACAGGAAATAGTCGCTGGGGGCCACATCTGGAGAGTACGGTGGATGGGGAAGTAATTCGAAATCCAATTCACTTAATTTGGCCATTGTTTTCATTGATTTGTGACACGGTGCATTGTCTTGGTGAAACAGCACTTTCTTCTTCTTCATATGGGGCCGTTTTTTTTGCGATTTCGTTCTTCAAACGGTCCAATAACGCTGTATAATAGTCGCTATTGATGGACTGGCCCTTTTTAAGATAATCTATGAAAATTATTCCATGCGCATCCCAAAAAACTGACGCCATAACTTTTCCAGCTGACTGTTGCGTCTTTCCACGCTTTGGAGCCGGTTCATCGCGTGCAGTCCACTCGGCTGACTGTCGATTGGACTCTGGAGTGTAGTGATGAATCCATGTTTCATCCATTGTCACATATCGATGCAAAAACTCGGTTTTATTACGATTTAACAGCTTCAAACACAGCTCAGAATATCAACTCGTTGTTGTTTTTGATCGAATGTGAGCTCGCGCGGCACCCATTTTGCACAGAGCTTCCGCATGCCCAAATATTAATGCACAATGTGTCCAACACGTTCCTTTGATATCTTTAGCATGTCGGCTATCTCGATCAACTTTACTTTACGGTTATTTAAAATGATTTTGCGAACTTTTTTGATGTTTTCGTCGGTGACAGCCTCTTTTGGTCGTCCACTGCGTTCGCCGTCTTCGGTGCTCATTTCACCACGTTTAAACTTAGCATACCAATCAATTATGGTTGATTTTCCTGGCGCAGAGTCCGGAAACTCCTCTTCAAGCCATGCTTTTGCTTCAACGGTGTTTGTTCCCTTCAAAAAGCAATACTTTATCAGCACACGAAATTCTTGTTTTCCATTTTTTTAAATAACAAAAGTAGCTTCACTCTTGACGCAATATCTCAGTAACTAATGGTCGGATTGCTGTCAAATTTGGACACGTTTCGTTTGAAGGTTAGTACTATCTAAAAAAACATATGGCTTTAATAACAGTAACTGGTACAGACGTATTTTAACATGTTTACATACGCCTTAAAACGATCGTTCTTACAGTGTATAAACGCCTACCTTTATAATATAAAAAATGGGGTTCTCACTGCCTAGAGATATTTGTATGAGGTTATGCGGTCCACTATTCTTCAGTATGCAGTAGCAGTAGGACAAAAATTAATTTTTGTAAATGATAATTCTCGTCCCCATTGAATAAACATCGTGAATAAACTGAGTGATGAAATTGGTATAGATAGAATGGACTTGTGATCTAATTCCCCCAAGTAGTAATCCAATAAAACACGCTTGAGATATTGTGAGAAGACGTCTGCTGCACGAAATATGACACCTAAACCACTTCAAACATTATGAATTGATACCAGGGAGGCATGGGATGATTCCCTAAGAATTGTTGCTAATCCAGTCAATGCTATTAAGATAGCAAACGTTTTTTGACGTTTGTACATTATTGACCTCTATTTTTTTGAATTATTGCAATAAACTTGTAAAATTTAATATTCTTCTTACACTAAAAATTCAACACTTTATATTCTCCCAACAATTTCACATTAAAATTTGTGCAAACAGGTTAAAATACATACGTGTTAGCTAAGTACTTGTTCACAAAAATACCTAAACAAAAAACTTTTTTTCACTTTTGTGAAATATCCCTTAATTGTTTTGAACAGTATATAATTAATTTGAAATATTGATTTAAGTTTTATTAGAATAATAAAAGAGTTACATCTCGATAAAATTTTAAGAATGTTTTATATTTATTATTTATTGTCTTTTTCAATTCATACAGTAAATACAATAATTTTGACTGTTAGGGTATATATTCTAGACATAATATAAGTTACAGGGTCAAGAGATTAAAATTATTTAATGTTTTTAAAAGTAAAAGCCTTGAATATTATTTTTCTTCAGTTATCTTATGCAATCGTATCAAAGTTTATTACACATTATTATAGTAAATTAATATGCTACAGTAAAAAGTGAAATATAATATTTGTTCTCTTAAGCGTAAAGTTTTTAAAAAGAAATTTGTATTTTGTACATGACTAATATTACAAGGTTATTTTGTCAACTTCGGCAAATGCCTGTGTTCTTAAATATTTATACTTATTTAATCGTATTTATCTGATACGAGTGTATTATAGCTTATGTAATTTGATTTATTGATTTTCACATAAGTATTTGAATATTAATAATGTATTCAGTGCGATAACGAAATTAATTGAAAAAATTGATAGCAAATATACATTGTTTTAAAAGATAATTCTACAACCTTATATAATAAATAGACAGGGATCGAAGAAAATATTTAAATAACATTACTTTCTAAACATTTTCTTCGATCCTAGTGTATTATATAACATTATACTATTAAGGCTTAAAAATTTTAAAAAATTGCCATAACAAAATAAATAGTTACAATTTTCTTTTTTCAACGAAAAAATGTATCTTAAGTAATTTGCACCTCATGATAGTGGTGTAATAATATTAAATATAATCCGCGGTTAGTATGTGTAGTACATTACAAGTATGTGAGCAATAGTTGCATCATTTTAGTCTACAACTTCAAGATATTTCTTGTCATGAAGTTGAAATACAGCCACGCTTTTGATTAATAAAAAAAACCCGGGAAAAAAACTAAAGGAGGTTAATAACGAACCAACAAAAATACTTACCAGAGGATGTTTGAATAACTAGGGTTATTCTCTCAGGGTGTAGCTGGTAGCCTGTCCAAACAGAGACGATTGTGTCGGTTGTTCAGTGAATGAAAAAAAAAAGCGCGCTACCTTCTTTAGCAACGGTACACCCCCCTATAAGTATATCGGGACAAGTTACAAGGAATCTCGTACCCCTTTTAGTTACAAAATATTAATGGAAAAGAAAAAAAACTGGTGGGCAATAGAAATAAAAAAAAATTTAAAAACAATTAGAAGGACGTAATTCCGCCTTTAAGTAATAAACGCAAAAGAAAATCTCAATTTAACCATAAAATGTTTCTAATTAGAATTCAAAAATGGTGTCAATTCATTAGTTGAGATTTGCAATTACTGAATTACTATTATATAAAAATACAAAATCAAACAATCTTTTCCGGAGTTTCGTTCACATTAAATAGTTATAATTTGAGCATTTGGTAGATTAACCAAGGCTATTCAACTAATAATATTACGCGCTTAATAAACAATAGAAGAAACAAATAAGTTGCAATCTAGAAAATTCTTTACTTGTCTTAGATAGATAGAAATTAAGTGAATAACTGGAAATATTTCGAGGAGATGAATTAGAATAATTAAAGTAAGCTCTAACGGAAATAATTTCCGCTAAAGAGGTCGGTACTAAATTAAAAACGCTTAGCTGGTATTACCATGGCCGAAACGACAATTCTAATTCGAGCTTCCATCTACGTGAAAGGTTAAGGTCTCATATTTGTAACCATGTTCAAATAAAAAAAAATATGTTAACTTGTTACAAAATTCTTGTACAGTCCGTACCTAACTTGATAAAATAATGTCAACAAGGGAAGAAATTAGAAAAAACATTACTTCTTAACGAAGAAAAAAATAAGTCTTCGGCACGGCTCAAATCTAGGAAATACTTTAGCTAATACATTAGAACCAAACCCGAAAAATACTGAATATAATTAAACATATTATAATAAAATTGGCAGAACATAAAAACTTTTCTAATCCAAAAAATACTCATGACATAATTTTCACCACAACAATATGGCTTTATGCACGAAGATGTGAAATCAAATCACCTAAACGTGGTAAATCATTCAATAAACAAAAATTTAGGCATGTCCGACTATCTTCACAAACACATAAACACGAAGAAATGATAACAACTTATAAGGAAATACATTACCATTCAAAAGAATGTAACAATCAAATCAAATAGAAATTTCGTAAAATTATTAAGAAAAAAATTGAATTAATGATTCAGAGGATCTTAATTCACATAAGTAAAGACTGTTATATTTACAATCTATTCACTAAACGTCAAGTAGAAATAATCACAACTTAATTGAAAATCAAACAAAACATATCAAATTAATGATTTTAAAATTGTCTAATTGGAGATAAAGTATGCACCGATTACGTTCGGCATTTGGCGATGGAGCACCATCGTGGGAGACTGTATAGATGAATAGCATATATAGGTTATGATAGCTATTTGTGTGCGTTTTTTTGGTGGCAGTTGCCATTTTTTTACCTATTACGTGCTGTGCTGCTAAATTCCTAAATCATAACAAAATATCCAAGTTCCATCCGCAGTAATAATTGTCTTCCATAGTTCTTCACCTATATACTATATATATTAATTTTTATATAATCGAACAGTAAAGAAAACTAAAAGGTTTTTCTTCCTTTTAATTATTATATATTAAACTATATAATATATAACAGATAATTAACGTAAAAAAGAACTTAATAAACATTCGGGGGAAAAACGTCTTCTTAAAATATATGAGTGAATGTGAATAAACATCTCAATCGTCTGCAGTCTTCTTAAATACTGATTTGAAATCTTAGATGGTAGAGAACCAGAATACCACACATACAGGATATAAGAAGGCTTACTTCAACGTACTAATGATATTTAATAAATAAATAAATTATGGTATTTTTTTTCTTTTAATCTTCGAACTGTTCGAGTAGTATGCTAAAGAAACAATAATAGATGCACATCGCGTTTCATAATAAAATTTTATTTTAATTTTGAAATTATAATTATTTTGGTGTGAAATGCTTATTCCGTTAGAAATATAATTTTAAATAAAAATAATTTTTGAGTAACTAATGAACAGAGAATGACAATCGATAAATTCAGAACCAATAAAGGTTGTTAAATAAAATAGTACCAACACAACGTAATTAAAGTAAGTAAAGTATTGAAGGCTAAAGGTGTTCAAAAAGTCCACTACTGCACACCTAATTAAAACTGAATTTGTTGCCTTTTTAACAGAACGACTATCAATATTAGTAAAAACTGTTAGTACAGTTTTTTTAAGGTCATTTTCTGTATCCTGCGACTTTTGATACAGCCCATCTTATACCACTCCCTCCCTATAATTCAAAAACAGACATATCGGAGGATCGAGGTGGCCATGTAACCAGCGCGTTTCTTCCTATCTATGAAGTCGGAAATGTTTTATTTAAATGATTTGGTGACGTTAGCTGATATAATGGAGGGCAGAGTGGTGCTCCATCGTGTTGAAACTATTGCCTTCTTTGGTTGGGTAATAAATAATAAAGGCAGGATAATATTATTTAATTGAAAATATATTTATTTGCACGTGATGGTTAGTAAATTTATTACGAGCGCATGTCCGGCTAGATGAAGCGCTGTAATAAATGCAAATAAAAAAGAAAGTACTGTAAGGAGTTAATAATTGGTAATTGTGTACAATGAGCATCAAAAGTCCAGGACGTGCGCCAAGCTAAAAGAAAGATATTAGTGGAAATAAAACAATAGGATTGCATTTAAAATTTTATTCACTAATTTAATTTAATTCTTTAAACTTGAGTATATTAAGTGATGTGTGTGGACTTGGTGATGGCCGGACAAGAAGTCTCTGTGTCTTACACGCGGTGCCTTTTAAGAAACCACCCGTAGTTGAAGGGTAGGATACTGGTCATGTTTGAATCAACCAATAGCAAAACAGAATAGGTACGCTAGAAATTGACGCGCTAAAGATATTTGCGTAAATTAAAATTGTGATATTAATTTCAATTAAGCACCTAGCAGATAGATATCTAGACAAAATAATAGATGTATTCTGTGTGAAAAATAGAAGGATTAATATTTGAATCTCTATTGTATCAGGTCGTTACATATGAAGTGTCCGATTTTGTAAGGAATAAGAAAGTCTAAATTAAAAAAAATATAAATATTTATTCTGCAAGATAGTCTCCATTTACATCAATAGTTTGTTGCCAACAGCCTGGAAGCTGAAAAATTCCCTTTGAAAAGAAATCTAGGTTTTGACGGCTCACATATTGCTCAAACACTGCTATTACAGACTCCCGGTCAGGGAAGTCCCTATTTTTTAAGTGATTGTCTAAACTTCGGAAAAAATGAAAATCAGTTGGCGAAAGGTCAGGTGAATGGTGGGTGAGGGAGAATTTCGTAACCAAATTCCGAAAGTTTTTGGGTTGTCTGTCGTGCAACATGAGGTCTTGCATTATTATGAAGAAGTATGGGTCCATGTTTATTAACTAGTGAGGGCTACAAGCGGCTCAATTTTCCATGAATAGTTTCCAGCTCGGCACAATAGGACGCTGCCGTGATGGTTTCACCAGGTTGCAAAAATGAATAGTGAATAATACCCTTACTGGTCCACCATACAGTCACCATAATCTTTCGCGGGTGAAGTGATTCTCGTGCATGCTGTCTTGGTGCTTCACCTCGATCTAACCATTGTCCTGACCGTCTCCGATTATCATAAAGTATCCACTTTTCATCACACGTTACCACTCGATGAAGAAACGGTTCAACTTCCTGTCGATTAGCCAAAGAGCTAGCCGCCTTTAATCGACGGGGAGGTTAATTGGTGCGGCACCCATCGATCGAGTTTCTTCACTTTATCAATCGAAGAAAGGTGACGACTAATGGTGGCAATGGACACTTGAAATGTTTCCGCAAGGCTACGCACTGTTGTCGACGGATTACTTTCAACTTCTACACGCAGCTCGGTCGTCATTAACGGTGCTACGCGCATATCCGCGAGGCTCATTTTCCAAATCAAAATTTCCTTCGCTGAATTTTTTAAGCCATCGCCGTAA
Source organism: Dermolepida albohirtum (assembly GCA_031893035.1). Classification (NCBI taxonomy): domain Eukaryota; kingdom Metazoa; phylum Arthropoda; class Insecta; order Coleoptera; family Scarabaeidae; genus Dermolepida; species Dermolepida albohirtum. The sequence continues at coordinate 23,025 of JAVIWB010004111.1, read as the reverse complement.
TGTGCGTTCATTACACGTGGTTTCACCGAACGTCTGATTAATTTCTCGCGTTGCTGCAGCTGCATTTAATCCCTTTTTAAATTGAAAGAGGTAAATTGCCCGAATATCTCTTGCCGACAGCATTTCCATAGGCGAGACAAGGACAGGTGTATTAATCTTTCCAAGAAATGGAACAGGTACACACTTGAAAATAAATACCGTTTTCTACAAATACAATAATAATTTTCACCAAAAACATACACGTGTTCACACAGGTGCGATTCAGTTCACAACAACCTGATATTTAGATATCAATATGCGGAATTATCATTAACTGTGTCAATGGAAAATTACTAAGTTCTAGATATTCGGCTTCCTAGAAAACGACGCGGTAGGGGTTGGTTTATTATATGGCCTGACTGTACGTGACGAAAACAAAAGATCTCGCATCCGAATGTCTGTATAAAGGACAAATAAAGTCAATATAATAAGTAATAATTTAATAATTCAAAATCGAATTATTTTTAAATTAAAATAAATTAATTTAAAAAACATGATATAAAATATTATTATATATGGGGAGCGTAATAAAACCATTGAGGCGTATCATGTGTATATAAGGGTAATTTATCTTACTTATTGTCAAAATGGTTCTTCAAAGAGTGAAGATAACGATCACCAGTTAATGTAGCATAAAATATGTACGGACCAAGAATTGTTGAACTAATGACGCTGCATCAAATATTAAATCCAACTTAACTTGAAGTCTTCTCTGTTCAACGGATTTCCTTGCATCTATAAATGTTCATTATCTCTATTAAGCATGCTGCAGTTTGTCAATCATGTTTTATCCGTCCACAAAACTATAAATCAAAACGGCGGGTCAGCTTCACAAAAGTTGGCGAACCAAGTAAAATATTCAATACGCTTATTGTAATCATTATAGTATAGTATTTGTGCCACTGGTAATTTATAGGGATGAAACTTTTGCTTTTTTTGTACTTGTACATCAGTACGTTTTGACGTGCCTGCTTCCGTTTCAATTTCTCGGATTGAAATCAATGGATTTTGAATTACATGTGCCAGTACCTTTGCCTCTTCATTAATGCCTCTTATAGTCTCTTTTTGTTTGCCTAAATAACCATACTCTACCAAATTATCATACAGTCTCTTAAGGGTAGGTGTAGAAGATTGGCAACGAACAAAATATCGCTCCAAATACTGTTGTGCAGTTTGTACGGCATTTTTATGCCATAAAATGTAACACTCAATTATATTACACTTTTCTTGATTATCAAAATTTATATTGATAATTTATGAAGCCGCAATCAACATTAATTAGAAAGTAAATGATTTGCACTTGTCAATAATTGACATTTATATCTATCAATTGTTTCCATAACGTACTACTTGAACAGTTCGAGAATTAAAAGAAAAAATAGTCATAACTTATTAATTCATAAAAATAACTATATCAAGTCGTATATTATTAGAATAGTTGAAAAAAGTCTTTTTTATAAAGTCATATCTGACTATTACTACACTATTAGAAGAGTAACTAAAAAAAAACAACTTAATTTAAAAAATAAGATTAGACTGTATTATTATATTAAGCACATAATTGTCTACAACTTTTTTCTTTGCAAATTTTTTCGAAAGTTAATAATAACAGAGCCATATTACACGATATCTAGTTATTTTCTTCTAAAAATAAAAAGTTCATTAAATTGAGCTCGTAAAACTGCAATTCTTTCCCCATTTAATCGTCTCCCTATCCTTGCTAATTTTCGAGATCGCCATACTAAACATCGAAAAAAACTCATCCGGTATATCAGAGGACACGAACTCTGCTTAAATGTTTTTATGAAGGGGTAAGAACATTCCAACAGATATTTCAAGAACGTTAGACACTTGTAGATAGCTAAATGTGTGTCTGTGCGAGTAACACTTGTCTATAAGGAAAATCATCACACAATTTTGGATGGATTTTAGAGATGTCGATTGAAAATGTGATCCCCGTTTCTTTCTAACATGTGCCTCGTATGAACCCGTGTATCTGGTCCGAAAAGACGATCTGTTCCAATGGCAATAATCTTTTAAAACATTAAAAGATAGTTGTGCGCAAATAAGTATAGATTCTTTTCATCTAGAAATGTTGCACAAGTATTTCATCACTCCCAACGGGTGCTGTATAAATGCCTGCGAGCCGCATGCATGCGGAGAGACAATCAATCACATAATTAAAAGCACAGTACTGAAATTAGTTACAGGCCGACTTCTTCTTATGTGATTTAGAAAAATAAAGAGCTCAATTCCTGTTTGATTAATTTATTTCATTGCATTGATGGTTTCATCAGTTAGCACAGTAGCACCTGGACACTATTACAACTCGCAGATTCTCCTACTATTTATGCCATCGACACAAAGAAGTCCTACCATTGGGGATGGTTTACCAAAAGCGTCTCAATCATGGAAAAGTTTCCGTTGCTGATTTTGTTACCCCGGCTCCCTACTAACTTGCTTTACCAAATATTCGTCTCAACAGACAAATACGTGTCAAAAAGCATTTATGCACGAATATTTTGAAAAGTTTCTTTTACACTTTCAGGTTTGTAAATTAATATTTACACTAAAATTATGCTCACTTGAAATATGGAAAGTAGTCATGTTCTTGCACTGTTACTTTTACATGAGATATAATTTTTCAAAGGTATACAGAAGAAAATTGGTAGATGGTATCAATAAATAGAAGTAAAACGAATTTAAGTAAATTGAAAATTAATTAAAGAATGTTCAAAGTAATTTTACGTTTACATATATTTGTCTGGGTATGGTGGTTCAAAGATTTGCTAAAAGCAATACTAGTAAAAAGTAACACTCTGATCTTTAGCAAGTGGAGACACTTATCAAAGTCTCCATTATTTATTTAAGACATATTTTCAAGTTGTCTCATTAATTATCCCCGAGGTATATCAAGCACTGATTGACGTACCAAGTGATGTAATAAAGGTATTAGGTGCGCAACTAAGTTCTCGCTGTTTTTCAAGAGATGGCTGCAGTAGTAAGTGCTGGTTGATTGTGACATAACCAAAACGGCATGGACCAAGCTTTAGACATATGATAAACAAATCGCTTTGACACATTAGTGATTTTGTTTTTGCGTCATATACTTTTGGTTGTGTGAAAATGTCTGATTTTGTGCCAAATAATCGTCATTTGCGGGAAACGTTGCTTTTCTTCTTTCATTCGAAGCGCATCGAGAACTCCAAAAAGTTTACGGAGATGCTGCTCTAAGTGAAATAACGTGCCGTGATTGGTTCCGTCGCTTCAAAGACGGTGATTTCGATGTTGACGACCGTTCGCGTGAAGGAAGACCAAAAACCTTCGAAGACGCTGAATTGGAGTCATTGCTTGATGAGGAGCTTGCTTCAGCATTAGGAGTTACCCGCCAAGCCATTTTCCAGTGATTGCATGCGTTAGGAATTATTCAAAAACAAGGAACTTGGGTTCCTTATGATTTGAAGCCAAGACACGTTGAGCGTCGTTTTTTCGCCTGTGAACAACTGCTCCAGCGACAAAAAAGGAAGGGTTTTCTTCATCGCATCGTTACGGTTGATGAAAAATGGATTCATTACAGCAACCCAAAGAGAACAAAATCATGGGGACTGCCCGGTCATGTTTCTACGTCGTCGGTTCGACCGAATATTCACGCTGCGAAAGTTTTGCTGTGTATTTGGTGGGACCAGGGCGGTATTATTTATTATGAGCTGTTGAAACCGAACGAAACCATCACTGGGGAACGGTATCGAACTCAATTGATGCGATTGAGCCGGGCACTGCGCGAAAAGCGGCCACAATACGAGCAGAGGCACGAAAAAGTGATTCTACAGCATGACAACGCTCGGCCTCATGTTGCCAAACCCGTTAAAACCTACTTAGAAACGCTTAAATGGGAGGTCCTACCCCACCCGCCATATTCCCCAGATATTGCGCCGTCCGATTATTACTTGTTCTGGTCGATGGCACATGATCTAGCTGATCAGCAGTTCCGCTCATATGAAGACATCTCAAAATGGTTTGATTCGCGGATAGCCTCAAAAGACGTCAAAAGTTGTCGCTAGCGGTGGGCAATATTTTGAATGATTCATTTGTAAACATTTTTTCACAATAAAGTTGCATTTTCATCAAAAATACAGCGAGAACTTGCACTGGTATTAACCGCACTACTTGAAGTCGGGATGAGTGATAGTGATGAAGTGGAAAATACTGCGGTTTTGAATGTTACTCTTTTTTTTATATATTATTTATTAAGTACCTACTTCAATCATAATTTCTTCATGTTGATATTCATTAAATTTTCGTAACTTTGCTAGTTTTCCATATTGATCATATTTGCCTTTTTCTTGGTCGACACAACCTTTCCTTTTGATATTTCTTTAAGAGTCTAATACACTTCCTCCACATGCTTTTCAATTTCAATTATAGTATTGGGTCTTATAGTTTTCCTCGGTTGAGAGTTCACGTTCTATTTCGCCACGGTAGTTTTCGACAATGGGAGTGACGTATTGTTATTTGAAATAATTATATCTAACGATACATAAACGGGTTCATTTTTTGTTATAAAGTATGTTATATCTGTACAATATAATACATTGCATTATCTGTTATCTTATCATTTCTTTCGGTATTATCAATGGCGTCAACATCAAATCTGTGCAATTTCGTCATTACTTATTTCAGCCTTCACAATCGTGGTCCAACAATATTTTGGTAACACATAATGTTAGTTTTCTGATTTTACGCGATGCGTTTTTTTCCATTTTTCTTTGTTGGATTATTGAACATTGAAGTACATATCTTATTAGCTGATTAAATGACAGAAATGCTATGCTAACAGCTTACATAACTCACTAAATTTGCTTCTACATCACACATTTTTGTATTTTTAAAGGCAGCATAGTTAATGAGAACTAATAATAATTCGTGAATAGCTATATTTGAAACTCAAATTGTCAGGTATCAATGTTACTAGCTGCTTCACTACGAGACAATTAAAATTTAATTAAGATAGAAAAAATTCAAAATATAGAAAATAATATAAAATGCTTGTTTTCTGAACTTGAACTGAATGAATTTGAATGAAATATGTATTATAATATACTGTTTTCTATGTAGATTCGTCATGCGTTATAGCCCAAGTTTTTGAACAAAATGATTCAATATGAGGGCGCTGGTGTTTTGGTATGGGTGGGGATAAGCACTAGAGGGTACGCCGACCTATATTTCATAGAAAATGCAGTTTTTGGAGCCCGTAATTATCTGGATGACGTTCTGCAATCTATTATTCTTCCATATGCATTTTTTTAAATATTTGTATGAACAATAATGCTTGTCTTCATGGAGCTAACACCGTGAACCATTGAATTGATGAAGTTGGTATAGAAAGAATGGAGTAGTCAATTCTCTAGTTGGTAATTCAATAGAATACGTTTAGAATATTATGGGAAGATGTGTTGCTGCACAAAATATGCAACCAATAACGCTCCAGACATTATGAATTGCTATCAGGGAAGAATGGGATATAATTCCCAAGCAAATGTTGAAAATGCTAATCCGGTCCATGCATTATTAATCTCTATTTCGATTGTAACAATTTGTAAAAGCTTCGTAAAATTGAATATTTCTGTATTTTTCTATCAACAAGTTGACATTGAAACTTGTCTAAATAAGTTAAAGCAAAATAATGTCTGAAACCAAAAAATGATGTTAATCAATTTTTTTTTCAATTTATTGTCTTTTTATGAGATATCTGTTAATGGTTCTGAGCTGCGTAGTTTTGCCGTATCTTAATAATTTCAGCATTTCTCTCATCACTTTAAAGTTTTAGAGCTAGTATCGATTCTTCTTACTTTAATTTTTATAAATAAGTCAACTTCGTTTCAAATATTAATAACATTAATTTTTTTTATATTAGTATAATAAAGCTGATATTTTAAATTATTAAAAATTCACTAATTTTAATATAATTCATTATTTTTACTAAACGTTGTTTATTGAAGTAAAAAAGGTTTTCATATTTTTTTGACAAATTATTCAGTTTTATCTTATAGTAAGAATAAATAATTTCTCTCGGTATCTTAAAATTGTGAACATGTTTGGCAGAAATTGATCTATTTTCATTGGTTACACTAGCGTTGGTATAGCAATCAATAACAAAATATTATAGATACAAATGAAGACTTACTTCATCACTTTCTATTTTATATCACACAAGTATACTCTAGACATCTTACGAAGTATATAATTTTTAAGTGAGTAGCATTATGCAATAATTTTTACCGTAAGTACAGGCAGGAACTAGACACTCTGATTAATAAATCTCGTTGACTATAAGGAATGACCAAGTGCTAGTATAACAAAAACATCAGATTATTCGCAATTTGATACCGGACACCATTTTTTATTTTAAAAATATTTTGCTTTAAAAACAAATTCATCGCTTTTCAATTTGTTAAAAGGACAAGTTAAACACTTTCTTTTTCATTACAATTGCATTTAACTTATCTGATTTTTGATAACTTATCAGGTTAAGTAGTTTATAAGATTTTAGTATATGAACATACATACATATGTATGTATATAAGTATACGTACAGTTCATTGCGTAAGAAAAGTATTGTTTTCGTTTGTATTTTTCCCATTCTACTTTACACGCACATGTGTCTTTTTTTCTGGTTATTTGTTTCAAAATTATTATAATCGTTAAAAACAAATCCGTCCACGTAAATAAATATATACATTTAATATAATTTCCGAAGTTGTTAACTTGATTTGGTTTTCTTAAGATTACTTATTGTTCTGTGTAATTATTATTTAACGAAATCATAAAGAAAATATCCTCTCTTTTGTAGTTATAGTATACTTCAGAAATATACTTTATTTACACTTAAAGTGGGTGACTTTATAGACGAAACGTGGACGTCGTATAATAGATGGGGGACGGGCATTCGGGTAAGCGTTAAGATCAGCGATTCTGCAGTTCATTTTCAAACGCTGTTAGATGTATCCATATAAAATGATCATAAATAAGGAATAATTCCTTTTGTGACGAATATTAATAAATTTATGTATAATATTATTTATTTACTGGCAGTAATATTAGATATATTTTATGCAATAAAAGCAGTGCAGGTCGCGATATATTCAATCATAGAAAGCATATTCAAACCAAACACCACTAAGCAAATGCTGCACACCAAATATCATATTGAAGCTCTGAACGCGATATCATTTTTATGTTTTGGGTGTGCAATATGTATATTACTTCGTTAGATGCGGAACACTCATTCTTCAAGAAGGAACGATTAGCACACAAACGAATTAATTTGCTAATTGTGTTTTTTGTTAATTTAGTATCTCGTCTAAAAGAATTTAAAAATCACAAAAGAATTGAAAACATTGAATATTTTGACTGGCTAAACAGAACAGTCAGTACCAAAAAATTACAAATATAAAAATTGAGAAATCCTCGCTTATTAGCACTCTAATTCAGTGTGAAATTTTCTATTATTAAAGAATTTTAAAATATATGCAATGCTCTATAATATAGATGTTCTATAAAATATATGTAATTCTATACTACTACTACTATATAGTATGTAGAATATAGCTACATATATGTAAATTTATATCTTTACATTTCTATCTATTGCTTTTACAGCTATTGCTGATAAATGTTTTGAACACAAAAACCTTATGATTGTTGCAATTGTTGTTTTTTGAGACCTTTAGCATGGAAGGTGCGACACATATAAATAAAGTGTATTCAAATACTACTACTTTAAATGATCTGAACTATCTAAAATCACTTAAATATTAATAAAATGCAAAAGCTGCCAATAAATACAGACTTATCAATAACTATTTACGTTACGCCATACAAGAAAATTTTCACCGTTTCATAGACGTTTATTACACGTTCATTTCATCAGTACAAATTTTGTGTACACCCTTGCATGTGGTAATGTAATAACCTAACACTAGTAGCCTAGGTCATCCTTAGTCTTTGTCATACGCGGGAGCGTTTTTATATTCGCGGAATGAGCGGGTTGTAGAGGGGTGAGTAGGCGCATTGGGGGCGTGGCCTGTGCAGCGACTCATGATTAGTATAAATACGAAGTTTAATTGTTATTAGATAGTTAGTCTTTGAGCTATCGTCAACCAAGTAACATAATCAGGAGTGAAAAGTGAAATACGGAAAAAATCGAATATCGTGCCTTTATAAAGTTCCTTACCAGGCAATGAAAATCAGTCGCGACCATAATGAATGAGATGTCATTGGTTTACGGCGACTCTTGTCCAGGAAAAACCATGGTGTACAAGTGGCATAGTTTATTTAAACAAGGAAGGGAATCCCTTGAAGACGACCCGAGGCCGGGCAGGAGCATTGAGGTGACCACGCCAGCACTTATCCAAAAAGTTGAACAAATTGTACTCGAAGATGCTCGACTAAAGAAGAAACAACTCGCAGAAATGGTTGGAGTATCCGATACAACAATTTTTAAAATCCTACACGATTATCTCGGCATGTCTAAGGTCAGCGCAAGATGGGTGCCGAGAATGCTCACGCCGCCGCAAAAACAACAGCGCGTAGTGTTCGCGTGCATTTTTGGACCTCTGTAATGAAGACAAAGATGGTGTATTGAGTGGAATTGTTACTGGAGACGAAACTTGGGCTCATCATTATGAACCTGAGTCCAAACAAGACTCCATGCAGTGTCATAAAAAGGGCACAGAACCTCCCAAGAAATTTAAAGTGTCACAATCAGCTGGGAAACTCATGGCAACGGTATTTTGGGACTCGGAAGGAATATTGTTGATTGATTATAAAGATAAAGGTGTTTCTATAACCGGAGAATATTACGCTTCAATATTAGAGCGACTAAAAGAAGCCATTAAAGAGAAAAGACGGGGAAAATTGACAAAAGGTGTTCTACTTTTGCACGACAACGCGCCCGTCAACAAGAGCCGCGTTGCGTTAGCTGCCCTGCATAAGGTGGGCTTCGAAATTGTGAATCACACACCCTACAGCCCAGACCTGGCCCCGAGTGATTATTACCTGTTTCCGAAAATGAAAAAAGAGCTGCGGGGTAAAAAATTTACTGCCGATGATGAAGTCAAGCAGGCAGTTTCGGCGAATTTTACAGATAAAGAGAAATCATTTTTTTATGAGGTTATAAATAAATTAATTGAAAGATGTGAAAAATGTATCCGTCTTGCAGGTGAATATATTGAAAAAGAAAAATAATTTGGTTTTTTTATTTCCACCCCTTGTCCCACATTCCGCGAATATAAAAACGCTCCCTCGTATCACTAGCGTCCTGTCAATAGTAATACCTCAAGTCTGGTTAGTAATGGGGTGAAGGAGTAATGGTTTGTTTTTCCAATACTGTTTTCCCTATTGTGCGAGATTTCGATGGTGTAGGCTTCATGATTAATGGTTTTCAATATATATTTTTTTGGTATTTATAACAAACTGTCTCTTAAAGATAAATGAGCTTGCACTAGTTGTTTTGTCATCCACGTTACCGGATATATATTTTACATTTTTTCGACTATATGATAAGCTTCTGGAATATTTAGACGTTAATATGCGCGTTGTCATCGTGTCAATACTTTTTGGGTTTGCGACATTTATTTTATGGTGCAATAACTTAAGTGTACTGAAAGAAAACATCTTTTCTTCAACTATTTTGGTTTATGATTCATTTAAGTTATAATTTGCCATATATTATTTTGAAAATGTAGAGACATCACCACCATTTTGTTCTGCCATACTCATTGCATAGAAAATTTCATTTAGTTACCTTCCACAATCATTGAGGTAGGATTTATCAGGTGTGTAAGGTAGAGAAACATTCATTAGAAAATCGTGTAGTCGAATAATAACTTTATTGATTAGTTAAAGAAATACTAAAAATAGCTATGGCAATCAAGTCTTAATTTGTATACTATTTTGTTAATTGTTGAATGTAGATTGTTTTGTATCATCCTATTTAGTAAATTGGCATTTCAGTAGTGAAGATAATTATGTAAAATTTAGTAAGGCATAGAAAATTCATGTTAATTGCATATCCACCCATTCTAATCTCATAAGAGAACTTGTAACTTATATAGCAATATTGGTCACCCAATATTATTGAATACTTGCCAAATAATTAGATTAATATTACTGAAAATTTGTGTACTAGTAGTCCTCACCCAATATTATTGATGACTTGCTAACTAATGAGATTAATATTACTGAAGATCTATATTCATTTAAGTCATTGACTCCTTGCTGATAACTAGAGTAATATTATTGATTACATGCCAACAATTAGACTAATCTTACCATAGATCTATATACTAGTATTGCTTATTTAAGTCATTGATTACTGGCTAAAAATTAGAGTAATATTTTTGATTATATTACTATTACTGAAGATTTATATACGTGGGTTGTTTTTTAAGTTTTGCATGTAAAATTGGAATAAAACAAAAATAGCTTTTAAAGACTTCATTGTTTTTTAAAGACTAGCGGCCTTTTGGTGCATCGATTGACGCTTTGTTTCCGGATCATATTGGAAAATCTAAGTCTCGTCATATGTGATAATTTTTGTGAGCAAATCTGATTCTTCTGTGAGTCGTCCCATGATGCGCAAATGTTCATCCGACTGTCTTTTAGTTTCTGAGTGAGGTGTTTTGGCACCATTTTTGCACAAACTTTTGCCATGTCTAATTCATCATGCAAAATGTGTCTTACTGTTTTTTTATTAATGATTTACCATATCGGCAATCATCCAAATGCTCAGACGTCGGCCTTTCCGCACAATTCCATTAATTTTCTAAACGTATCCTGCAATTCTTGCAGTCACAGGTCGACCAGGACGTTCACCTCTTCACGATCTTCAGAAAACAATTTGTGCCATTCAAAAGCTTGCACACATGACACAACATTATTACCAAACACATCCTTTAACATTTGCCAACATTCTGTTGACGATATTTTTAATTCGACAATGGATTTCAAGCTAAAGCAGACAGAGAGACGAAACTAGGAGTTGTTACTTGGGAAGTATCAAGATCAATGACATTCCAATTACAGCCTCGCCCAATGCGGTTGCGCGATGGAAGGAGCGCAGTCTTGTTATTTAATTGCCATACCTCGTATGTATGTTTCCTAATTACTTGTATATAAATGAATCATTTATAGGCAATGAATTCTCAAAATAATTTTTTTAAGTGCTAGAAAATGCTGGCAATTCCATTATAGTGTCAAATTTACTTACAAAATACTTACGAATTACATTGCCTTTAAAAATACGGATTTTTATAAATATCGTAAAGTATTAAAATTTCAGATAATAAACAAATAACTAAAATATTCTTCAACGAAACTCGATACGATTGCGTCAAATAAAATGGCGTGGTACAGACAAAATTGCTAAAAAACTAACCAAATCAAATAGGTGGCAAAATTCATGCTATTAAATGATCAAAATTATTGATGTGCGGCTCGTGGAAACTAATTTAATCTGTCTGCAAGTTTAGAATTATTTGCCTTGTCAAATGTTTGACATATTTAAATTGGAAAATGAGGCATATCAACATAAAATTACAAAATTCTGGCCAAAGTATTTAATTTTAATATCTCCTTTTTCCATGCCTTCATCTTCATTTTTTCTTGTTAACACTACTAGTCTTAAAATTATAATTGAGAGAACTTTAGAAGTTAATACGTTTTCTTTAAATATAATATTAAATAATTATAACTACATATTTAGGCTACACTGAACAATATTCAGACAACAGTAAATATTTATATTTATTGTTGTTTTCAGTGTAGTCTAAATATGTAATTTTCTGTAAAACAATTAGAATGCTTTAAATTTTTTATTATATTCTATTTTCGTATTATTTATTATCTGCATTACATGTTTGTTTCTGTAATTAAGCTTATTTAATACGTACGTTTTCAATTGATCAACAAGTATTGTCACTGTTATCATAGCCATAAAAATCGCAAACTAATTTAGTCTTATATTCAGCTAAGCCTTTGATAATATCTACATAGGACAACTCAATAACTCCATAATTAATAATTCCTTTTAATTTTAAAATGAAGGTTTGCATTAACATTATTCGATGTATGGAAAATATGGTTTCATGGTTTTAAAATCTAATTAATTAATTTTTTATTATAATAACTTACATAAACAAATTCTTCCCAAATATCCTCTTTTAATTGACGTATCACTTAATTAGATATCAATAATACAATTATTACTACTATTATTATAGAAGATGTTATAAATGTACCAGAAAGACAGAAAGAAAATATAATGGCGTTGGCCATTATATTTTCTTTCTGGTATATTTTTAACATCTTCATATCTTAAGTGGAACTCCAATAATTTTAAACATGCTCTCTGTTATTAAAAATTTTGTAAGTATTAATGTACAGAAAGAAGTAAAGTTGGATGGTTTCTTGCAAACAAAAAGAATAATGAAGACAAAAGCGTCTTGAATAGTGTTAATTTTAATGCGCAAAAGGATTTTGGTTTAGTATTCTTTTATTGGTGATAGTAAAAGATGTGAAACACCATTTTTGTCTTTATCTAAGCAACCCTTAAATGATTACAGTAGTAATATGGAAAGCAAACCAGCTTTTTCTGTATATTTTTCTTTTTAAATCAAAACTAGATATTTGGATTCCACATGTTCTCAAATAAAGATATTTTCCCCGATGCATTGATGTCTGTGATTTTTTGCTAAAACATGAAGAAATTTTTTGAAGAGAATTGTAACATTTTAAAGAGAATTTCTAAAGAGTATTATAACTGGTGATAAAAAAATGGATTGTTTACAACAATGTCCAATGCAAATGATTTTGGAGGAGAAAAAGCCACTTTGAAAGTCGATATTCACAAAAAAAGTGATGGCTTTTTTTTAGCAAATTTTAAGCTAATTGTTTTTTTGAGCTATTACCAGGCATTTCAACAATTCATTCGGAAAGGTGCTGCTGCAAATTTGGAAAATTGAGTGATTCCTTGAAGTAGTTTTTCTAGGATGGGATGTATTACCCTACCTATCATATTCACCAGATCTGGCACCCTTTGATTTTCACTTGCTCCAATCTTCACAGAATTTTTTCGATATAAAATCATTTATTTCGAATGAGGGCGGCAAAAATATTTTCGAGCACAGAATCATCATACTTTCATAAGGTTAGCAAAATGTACTGGACGAAATGATCAATTAACTGAATAAAATACTTATATATTATTAAAGAATTGTTGTTGATTTCTAGAATGGAGGAACGAAATTACTTTCTGAATAATCCAGTACGACATAGTCATTGGATGAAGTTGAAATTGTTTACCGCAGCACAATCACAAATGGAAAACTTCAATAAGTATAGGAATTATTGCTTAAACATTGAGCTTAGTGGTAAAAGTTAATTGTGAAACACGTTAACAAACGCATATTGGTGATATGATTATCACTTGTTCCGATCTTTGCAGCATTCTTTAGATGTAGAAACATTTAATTGGAATGAGGGCATCAAATATATATAATATATTAAAAAATTTAAAAGAATTGAAAATTGACGAAATTTTCGGTCTCCGTAATCACTGAAAATAGAACAAAATTAAAAATTGCATCTGGTAGATATTTTTACGTAGAATTTTATAATCTTAATTAAAAATTCATGGCACATTCGGTTACCAAGATATAACATTCACTATGTTTTTTAATGGCAATCATAGGCAATTTTTTATCATACCGGAAATAATTTACTACTAACTGAGGAACTTATGGGCAAGAAAAAACTATTTTAATGTCGAAAAATAAAAGACAAGAAAAAGATAAATAACAACAAATGAAATACAAGTGGATGACATATTTGTTAAGAGTAAAGAGGATAAATTATTACAAACAGTAACGAAATTGAAAAATTAAAAAAATATGTTGTGTCAAGGAAATAGACAAATAAATGAGCAGATATTAGCTAAAGTTATTTTAGAAAATGCTTAAATGACCACTATTATTCCGTATGCATATTTCACATCTTCTTTTGGAATGAACCTTTTACAGAGTCTGAGGGCGACTGTTTCTTATGGTTGTCGTAAAATTCATTTTAACTCTTTAACGTTGTTGAATTTGTTTTTATATATTATTAGTTTTTCTTTACGGCATCTCGTAAGAGCAAATCCAATAGCGTAAATATCTTTCGATCTTATCTGCCAGAGGATGTTATCAGCATTTCCAATCCTGTTAAGAAAACGTTCTGAAAGATCCTCAGAAACGTTTCGATAATTATAAGCAAGTGCATGTTGCATGTTAAAAGTATTTGAGATTTTGAATTAAACTTAGCGATATTTCATCTAGGATATCTTCCAGCTCATTACGCAGAAAGCATAAATACCGTTTTCCATTAAAACTGCATGCTCCCAATATTTTCATACAAAAAACTCCAAAACATACGTTTTAGAAAAGACACGTTGACTTCGTTTTTCTACAGTAAAGCGAGGATTATCTTGAAAGCCACAAACACCAGTTTGTCTATTAAATACTCCATCGTTGGTAAATTTTGTTTCGTCTGTATAGAAGATTGTGTACGAAAACTCGCCTCTTTTTTCTTGATCTTAAGCTTAAAATGTATTGCTAACGCCGTATTTAAATGGACTGTATTTATTACGTTTTAAAATTAAACGAGCTTTTTTTGTGGAAACGGCATATACATACGTTCACAATTTCACAAGTAAATGTCGTGGGTTTGCAATTTACAGAAGCTTTCATCATCTCTTCGGTTTGAATTTCTTATTCCATTGATGTGGTTTTGTAAACGATTCATACTTTTACAAATTATTTTCTAACTAGGAAAATAGCCTTAATACGTTTCGCTAGCGTCAGTATTATTCATTTCAATAATTTCTATACATTTTTTGCACGAATACTTTACAGAGAAAATTCAACACAGACTAAATAGCAACGCTTTTTATATTTATTGCGCTTTCTTCATAAACTTACATTATGGTCATCTTTGATTCTATAGCAATAGAAAGAAAAGTTATAAGAGTATAGGATTATTTGGAACAATGACTGTATTACATTAGTGTTCATATATATATACATAAAATTAGCTAAAAGTGTTTTGGTCGACCGTTATAAGATAATCCAAATCAATGAAATTCGTCGGGTATTCGATCAACTGTTAAGAAAATTAAAAAATTAAAAAACAATCATTTGTTTTATCCTCTATATTTCGCTATAAATTTATAGCTTCCTCAGGAGTTCTAAAAAACAATAACATGTACAATATTTTAATCATGCTCACAATTATTATCTTTTTATTACAAAAACTAGATTAATTTAAAAAATTCTTTAAAAACATTAAAATGTGGTTTGTCATACTAAAAATTAATAAATAAAGTAAATAAAGTTATAAATTATTTGTGTAACATGCTCTGACCTTTACTTACCACTGACGCTAGTACAATAGTTTATAACTTTATTTATTAGTATTTAGTATGACAAACCACATTTTAATGTTTTCAAAGAATTTTTTAAATTAATCTAGTTTTTGTAATAAAAAGATAATAATTGTGAGTATGATTAAAATATTGTACATGTTATTGTTTTTTAGAACTCCTGAGGAAGCTATAAATTTATAGCGAAATATAGAGGATAAAACAAATGATTGTTTTTTAATTTTTTAATTTTCTTAACAGTTGATCGAATACCCGACGAATTTATATATATATATATATATATATATATATATATATATATATGATATTTAATTATAAATATAATATTAAGATAAGAGTGTAATTTTATATGTTATAAGCCTATTAAACTTTTGACATGTCGCATTATCTTTAATATTGATTAGATGATGATTAATGAGTAGTTTCATTTTGTTTATTTAAAAATATGTATATCCATCGCAAAGTTTCTAATGTTATTTATTCATTTTTTATTAAGGTCTCTGCTATGCGGAATTTGGCGCTAGAACACCAAGAGCGGGCTCGGCTTACATTTACAGTTACACATGCATTGGTGAATTTGTAGCATTCGTCATAGGATGGAACCTCATACTGGAATATGTGATAGGTATGGTAAAAAAAATTGTAATTACGAAAATATTATAGTTACATATATTACATTTAGAGAAAGTACGTTTACTCGTGCGTAATATAGAAATTAAAAAGAAACGTTTTCCCCAAATTCTAGCTTAAGATATATTAATTACATAAAGTACTAATACAATTGTATTGAAAATTTGAGGAGTGACATTTGATTTTTCAACATTTTCAAAATAAAGACGAGGATTTTTGTTTGCATAATTACTGTAGATGAATCGCGGATGCATCATCATATTCCAGAACGTAAACAGATTCGCATAGAATAGCACCGCTTAAATTCTTCACGCTAAAAAAAAATTCAATTGATATTGTGAAATATACAAGGTCAAATTCTTGTAGATTTCCAAACTGATCGGGAGATTGTGAACACAAAATATTAAGGTTAATTTCTTCCTAGAGCCAAAGGCTCTGCAAGAACAAAACGACGCCGGCTATTAAGCCAAGACATCATTCTTCTCCATGATAACGCTCGACCACATGTCTGCTTAACACAAAGTACATTTGAACAGTTAAAATGTAATTGAACTTTTTTTGGGCATTATTGAATACATAGAAGAAACAAAAAATTATTTTCGTTTACCTAATGCCAGGGCCTTACTCTGTCATATTTGTACCCTATGAAGGATATTCTATACGTGGTTTCATGTTTATGTTGAATACATACTGATGATTGGAACGATCTCTGTGATGAAAGAGCTATGAATTATAGTTATGAGGTTATGAATCTCTGTGATTTGGTATTACTTTGGACAGTAGCCATTTTGAATCACGAGATTTTTTCTCGTCTGTATACCGATCATTTCAAAGAGATTTTCCAGAGTTGATTTTGGTATCCAAACATGATTGTTTTAATTTTTTAGTATGAAATAATTTCATTCGGCTAGTGCATTTGATATGTGTAGAATTTTAGTAATTCTTAATCTTGGTTTAACTAGAAACTAACAGCATAAATAAAATTAGATGTTGCTTTATTTTTATAACTTCTATATTGAATGGGGTGGGATAAAAAAAGTGGAAATTTTTAATCTTATTTAATGTCTTAAAGTAATGTTTAGTTTGATCACTAATTGGTAATCAAGGTTTCAATTCGTAACTAATGAAAAATTACAGTCATTGAAGCACTGACCAGAAGGCGTTTCGTTCATTCAGAGCTTGTCAGGTAGGGTCGCTTTGTCGCTATAGGTATTAAAATCAAAACGAAACAATGAAAAAATGAGAAAACTGTACTTTCACCTTTCAGACAGAAATGAAAACCACCCGAGAATTGAAAGTATGATTTACATCAAAAGTCATAAGTTCATCATCGCAATTAATGAAAAATTGCTTTGTTTCCTATAACTTTTCATTAATTACCATAGCACATGGTAATGACTAGAGTCCGGATTAAAAAGCATTAAAAATATTGAAAAAAGCGCTTAAAAAGCCTATCGATTTTCGAAAAAAAAGCATTACCATATGCAAAAAAAGCACGTACATTATACAAAAATTGTATAAATTATATATACATTATTGATTAAATAAACATTGATTTTGAGATTTATAATAATTTATTTTTATAACATTAACATTTAAGTACTTCAACAAAAACATGTAATAAATTCAGAAAACATGTTCAGTCATAAAACTTAAATATTTTAAATAAAAGAAATTTTTAAAACATTTTTAATTCATAGATACAGAGTAATATTTAATAATTATAATTGAAACATGTGTTTTAGAATGAAAAACCTTAAATTCTTTTTATTAACAGTTTTTAATAAAAACAACATAAAAAAAAAATTATTTCCGTTTGAAACACGAAATTATTAAATGTTCATTTAAATGTTCCATTGTAAAGTTCTGTCGTCTATCACTTAAAATGTTTTTATAATTTGAAAAACTTCTTTCGACATCAACACTAGTTATAGGGGCATATTTAAATTTTGCCACGACAGCTGGATCCATATTTAATTCTTGAACTACCTCTCCACTTAAGATCGAGGATATTTTACTTAAGGTTTGAAATCCCTCGTTCTTTGACAAAACATCGTTGAGTTTTGTTTGCACTGTTTGACCAATGCGCCCAGGTATACCGTCTATGGCACTTTTAAAATCATTAATTTTTTTAACAGATTCAACTAATGACAATTGCTGCTGCTCTAAGGATTTTATGGTTTTACTTACAAGATTAAAATGACATTTAATAAAAGAGAGACTATTTTTCAATTCTGCTTTTTCTAAAACGGCTTGGCAATCTCTTATCGATTTAACAGCAGTATCTGAAAGCTCGAACACAAGGTTTTTAAAATCTTCGAAATGTTCAGCGTAGTATAAAGAAGCGTCTAACCAAGTTCCCCACCGAGTTAACACTGGCTCAGGTGGTAATGGAATGTTAGGCAATCTTTTTCTGAAGAGTTGCACTCTTAAAGGGGCTTTAATGAACGTTTGTTTGCCATTTTTTATTAGTTCATTAACAAGACGGAATTGAAGCCGTATAATTTCGGCAACCCGATTAAGACCGTGTGCTAAACAAGTGCAATGAACTAAATTTCGATAAAAAATCTTAAGATTTGATGCAGTTTTAACCATATACGGTGCAGCATCAGAAAGCATTAATAATATTTTGTCATAGGGCACAGCCTCGGGTAGATAAAAATTTGTTAATGTCTCATTTACAAATCTTGTAACTGTATTGTTATTTGTTGCTTCCAGCTCTTTTGAGCATATCAAGTATCCTTCCGTTAATATTTCCTCATTAAGCACACCTATAATTAAGTTTGCAACATACCTCCCGCAAACGTCTGTAGTTTCGTCTACGGTAAACCAAATGTAATTATTACCCACTAGCGTTTTTATTTTCTGGATAGTTTCTTTATATACAGAGCTAACATAACATTTTCGAAGGGTACTTTCATCCGGTACATGTATCTTGCAATATTGTTCCAAAAATCTTTTAAAGCTATCATTTTCTAATTTGTTTAATGGTATATCAGACTGCACCATAGCTTTGCATAGATCAAAATTAAATCGCTGTTGTTCGTTATAGCCAGAACATGACTGTAAGGATTCACCAATTGTTTGTTGCTTAGATTTATTTGTAAACCTTTGTAGACTTTGTTGATGCAAAACTGTTTGCACATGTTGTTTAATATTGTATTTTTTGTCGCACTGAATCTAAAATTAGGAAGAACAATGATGTACCAAGGATTTAATCTATAAGAAACAACTTACCGTTTTTATACAGGCTCGGCAAAATAATCTACCATTTTCAAAATGCAACTCTTTATATTCTTTAATCCATTCGTCTACCGTGGGCCTCTGCTTTGGCATTTTAAAATAATTTTACACAAAACTAAACTAATTCAGTTTAACAACGTGTAAACACACTTATAGAATGTAATAGTTCATGAAATGTTTGTTTACAAATGCCAAAGACACCGGGGAATTCCAGGAACGGAGGTGTATCACGTGTTTGTGATGTGATATTTCTAGCGGCACTGTTTGCTGATGCGACGCGATCAACGGGGAAGTACCTACGTGTGTATGGAGATGCGGGGAAATAGTCGACATAATGCATATTTAGATTCTCATGTTTGATACGTTGTTATTTTTTAATTATTTTTATGTTTTCCATACATCTTTTTCTACACTAAGTATATTTCTGATTTGTTTATGTAAACTTATACGTAAAAATATTAAAAAAGAAAGCTGTAAATAAGCACAAAATATTAAATTAAGGACAAATATTACTAAAAAAGCAAAAAAAGCATCTGAACATTAGTGCCAAATGACTTATTTTTACATATTTCGTACACATTTTAATACTAAATGTATCTGCTTGTAATATTGGGTCTGGGAAAAAGTTCGTGGCGTTTTCCCGATAGATGGCATTGGTTGCCGATAACTAAAGAACAACAAGTCACAGCGACACCACCGAGGGCTCGTTTTTTAGATGACCTTCCGAACGTTAGTTTGAGCGTAGAAACATTGTAATCGGTGCAGTGGTTGGAAAGTTATTCGCACTTGAAAATGGAGAAGAATAATGAGAAATTTCGCTATATTCTGCAATATTATTATGATAAGGGGAAGAACGCTGCGCAGGCTTGTGATAAAATTTGTGCTGTGTACGGTGAAGGTACTTTATCGAAATCTGTTGCGCGGAAATGGTTCGCTCGCTTTCGTTCTGGAAATTTCAATGTGAAAGATGAGTCACGCTCCGGTCGTCCAATCACTGAAAAATCTGATGAAATTCTTGAAAAAGTCCAACAAGATAAGCATATCAGCAGTGTCGATATTGGCATGGAGCTAGGCATTGACCACAAAACTGTTTTGAACCATTTACACAAAGCTGGTTACAAAAAAAAGCTTTACGTATGGGTTCCTCATGAGTTGAGCGTGAAAAACATGATTGACCGAATTAACATCTGCGATGCGCTGCTGAAACGGAATGAAATCGAGCCGTTTCTGAAACGTTTAATAACCGGAGATGAAAAATGGATTACGTACGATAATCGGAAGCGTAAAAGATCGTGGATAAAGGATGGTGAGCCGTCACAAGCGTTCGCTAAGCCAACATTGACGCCAAAAAAAGTGATGCTGTGTGTATGGTGAGACTGGAGGGGAATCGTCCACTACGAGCTACTTCCAACTGGTCAGACGATTGATTCTCAACTCTACTGTGCACAACTAGAGAGATTACGCCAGGCGATTGAAAGAAAACGGCCCGAATTGATTAATAGGAAAGGTGTTGTCTTCCATCATGACAACGCCCGACCACACACTTCTTTGATAACCCGTCAAAAATTGAGAGAGTTTGGTTGGGAAGTTTTGATGCACCCACCTTACAGTCCGGATATAGCACCCTCTGACTATCATCTGTTTCGATCTCTGCAGAACTCTCTCAATGGAATTAAGTTGGTTTCAAAAGAAGCCTGTGAAAACTACTTGATTCAGTTTTTCGACCAGAAACCACAGAAGTTTTTCACCGATGGGATCATGGATCTACCAAAAAAATGGCGAAACATTGTCGATAATAATGGAGCATATTCGGTTTAAATGAATTCGTCCACGCGCCATGCGGGGACCAGTTGAATTTTACTGAAAAAACGCCACGAACTTTTTCCCAGACCCAATATTTATAATAAGCTTAATGCCTAGAAATCCGGACTCTAGTAATGACTATTTATATAGACTATCACTATTCGCATAGCTCTTCCTCGCACTTCCACTTCTCGGATGGTTTTCATGCTTGTTTGAGAGATGTAATTTTTTCAATTTTCAATTTAATCTACAAGAAATGCATAGAATGAAGAAAGATGAAATTAGTTTATGATTTCAATTATTATAAATCACAATCAAATTAAATATCCATGGTTCTTATCTTCGCCTATAAAAACATTCTTCCTGCTTGTTATCAATTTTCATTTTGAAGGTTAAATATTAGAAGCAATTTATTCAATCCAATTGAACAATTTGCAACAATTTTGCAATCATAAAAGTCGCTATTTTATTGATGTGAGAAATTTTGTTATCTTTTCTTTCTGATAGGTAATTAAAGTTGCTTTTTTCTTTGAAACTGGCACTTTTACAAGATCACTTTGCGTTTTGCCTTCATTTTCTTGACAAAATCAGGCAATCCTTTACATTTGTATTCAGAATTTTATCTGTAACTTTTCGAATTATTTATTACAATAGATTTTAAAGGGATTTTTTTTAGAAGATCACTCTTCTTATTAGATCTATTATTTTTACTCAAATTGTAAATCACTGCATTTTAACACAAGATAAAATCTGTGCGATAGTAACTTTTCTAATTAAAATATCTATTGATAAGACCAATGACTCGTCGTATTTACGAAACTGTGAGAAAGGATGTGAAAAATTACACTAATCCTGTCAGAATATTATTGCAAAGAATAGAAAAGTTTTTTTCATAATGAATTATTATAACATTAGCGGTACATTCTTTCGAAGAAGAAGCACGTGCGAGAGGTTTAGCGGGTAATAAATGTAAATAAACACTTACCCTTTTAAGCAACGTGGATAAGATTCGTTAAACATCTGCAGCAGCAGGTATGTTTCCGCGGTTTCTTCATATATATACATACATATATACTGCCGCTCACGGAAGTATGGACAGTAACTATATAAAACAACAAGAAAAATAAAAAGTTTTAACGAAATTTAGTAAAAATTAAAATTAGAATTCATTAAAATTATTTCCAATATACTTATATATTATATTAATTACACTTTCTTTTCATCGAAGAAACCACTGTTCGCGGCGATTGCAGCTTTCGTCATTCGGGGCATTTTTTCTATTAATTTTCTTATTACATCTGGTGTAATGATATTCCATTCTTTTTGTAAAATATTCCATAGTTTTTCCTTCGATGTTGCACATTCCTTTGCAACTCTTCTATAGAGTTCATCCCATAATATGTAATTCAATGGGGTTGAGATCCGGACTCTGAGGCGGCCATGTCATTACTTTGAAAATATTTTCATTTTTCTCCGCCTCAAGGTAATTTTTACACAACAACGACGTGTGTTTGGGGTCAGTTTCATGCATAAATTCAAAATTATTACCGATTAATCGCAGGCCTGCCGGTAAAACGTGGTTTTCCAAAATTTCTCGGTAATTCTTCTTTTTCATAGTACCATCTATTTTTAGCAAATCTCCCATTCTGACTAATGAAAAACAGCCCCTGACTACAACAGAACCACCCCCATGTTTCACCGTTGGAGCTATGCAATCTGGCAACATTTTTTCTCGCGCCAATCGTCTGACGAAAATTCCTCTCTTTTGCACGAACACTTCAAATTTCGATTCGTCACTCCACAGAACGTTCTTGCACTCATCGATTGTCCAACTA
>JAVIWB010004110.1:0-54562 GCA_031893035.1 Dermolepida albohirtum | reverse complement strand
GCAAAACTGAAATGGAAGGAGCACGTTAAAAATGAAACAACTGAGCTAGAAAATTAAAATATAACAGTATGTATAGGCTATTGGGAAGGAAATCCCAATTATAAATACATAATGAACACGTTTTTACAAACAGGTGATACGTTCAATATCGACTTGTGGCATCCAATTGTGGGGCTGCACAAAAAAAAGTAATTATTCTTGCATCCAAAAATTTCAAAATCGCGTTTACTAATATGGTAAATGCTCCTTAGTACGTGCGAGACAGGAATTTACATCGGGAGCTCCAAGTGGAGATGGTGGAGGACGTGTTGAAAGTGCCAGAAGCCACGACGAGAGGCTTAATCAACATCCAAATCAAGAGGCTCTACGACTATCGTCAAATCAGGACCTTGTTCGCAGGCTCAAAAGAACAAAACCTTTCGAACTAGTCTGGTGTAGTGAGAAGTGCATTTGAAATAGTGAAAATCAGAGAATAGTGCGAATGTAGCCATGTGAAGGTTGTGTGCAAAAAATTTGCAGAAACTAGGATGGGTCTACTAAAATCCAGACTAATAAGTATTGATACAGTAATTTAGGACAATAACAAAATATTAGTTAATCTCGAAGATTAGGTGCATCGTAAAAAATAATAAAAAAAATATGTATGTACATACATACCTCTTATATCGTATCGTCTAGCTTAAGAAACCTAACCTAAACCATTCGGATCAAGTGCTGAACTCTCAAACAGTGAACAGCGACTTCAGAATCCCCACAGTGTCTCAATAAGTAAGACGTACCTACTACTGAGTAATTAAGATACGGTACGTATATTAATTACTAGAAGATATAGACCAATGGTTAAATGAGAAATGTTTTGCAGAACACTCACGGCGAATCTCATCTCGAATTTTCCATAACTATTTTAAATCTTAAGATAACTTGAAAAAACCAAAATTTACCGATACTAATTTTCCTCAATAATCCGAAAACATCCATGTGACCACTTCTAAAGTTTTACAATGTTAATACAATTTTTTTACGAAAACAGAAACCCCAATTATTCATGATATGCTTATTTTGACCTTTTCTCAAATTTCGTGAACTTGTCATCCATCGATCCATAGGAATTTGTAAAGGTACAATTTGCATCGTATTTTATTTGACCTAGTACGGTCCTGCTCTCGAATTTCTAACGATAGCGAGTCTTTGTATTGTAATTTCATTAATTAAAACTTACTTAAGTCATTTTTAAATTGGTTCGCGAAATCATTAGTGCCATCTTGTTAGTAATACCGTGAGTTTAGATAGTTTATTGTTTAGGTAATGATGGTTCTTTCGTCGTTGTTATTCTGTTAATTATGTGTGTCAATTAGAGTTTTTCATCGTCGATAACTGTTTCTTCAGTTTGTACCACACTATCATTGAATGTTTCAAATTAATTATCCTTTGCAAAGGAATGCCCAGGACCATATATTACGTCGTTTTTACCTTTTTGTTGTTGGTTAAGTTGAAAGAAACCTTTGATTTTAGGATAGCAGTGAACTTTTTTATTCTTATGACGATTGCCGGTTCGTGTTTTACCTACTCGAAGTTCGACAAAGTCAAGTTAGTTCTTTTGAGAAAAATTCTTTGTCGAAGGCCACGCGTGTGTATGTGTGGAAGCTATTGACGCCATTTTTGGTCCACCGTCGTTTGAAACCTTGTTAGAACCTTCCAATAATCACTGAGGTATTATTTTCATCTGGGCTTCCGGGCTGGAACCGCGTCATTGGTATAACTACCGACATTTCGCACTCACTCATATGGGACATCTTCAGGGCTCAACTACTACTACTGTTTGTTGCACCGAAACTCAGTTTCAGTGCAACAAACAATAGCAGTGATTTAAGATAACTAGTTTAATGCTAATTGCAATCCGTATCACATTGCGAAAGTATTTAGTTATTAGTTCGACCAGTCATTAATGGCAAATCATTTATTATCTACTATATTTTGTGAATGGGTCTTCGGCTCATAAACATAAGTTTCATTTTTGTCAGGCATTTAAGTTTAAGTAAATTAAACGTATCACATTGTGAAAGTATTTAGTTAATTAGTTCGATTAGAATTATTAATAGTTAATCATTTATTATATAATATATTTAGTAAATGGGCCTTCAGCTCATAAACATAAGTTTTTTAATTTTTTAATCAGTCATTCCCATATAAGTAAGCCAATCGATATGAGGTTAATGTAAAAATTTGTAAGCCGCATACGTATTCAGCCCAATATTATGTTAATCAATTAAGAAGAATAATTAATTAAGATCTTTTGTAATTAATTAGCTTGGAATTATTAGGTATCAAAGAACTTAGTAGAATGGCCCTATTTTTTTCCTAGTAATTTTGCTGTGAATATTACAATAACTTTTGTAATTCTGTATACGCATTTCGACAACTAAGTTGTCATCATCAGCAGATAATTGCAGTGTCGCACCTGGTAAACCACGGTGAAAAATACCTATACAAAAACAAACTCCGTACGCGATCTATACTGCCGAGAACCAAGATGTACACTGTTTCGCCGTGGTTTACCAGGTGCGACACATTGCAATTATCTGCTGATGATGACAACTTAGTTGTCGAAATGCGTATACAGAATTACAAAAGTTAATGTGGAAAAGGGTTA
Source organism: Dermolepida albohirtum (assembly GCA_031893035.1). Taxonomy (NCBI): domain Eukaryota; kingdom Metazoa; phylum Arthropoda; class Insecta; order Coleoptera; family Scarabaeidae; genus Dermolepida; species Dermolepida albohirtum. The sequence continues at coordinate 51,912 of JAVIWB010004110.1, read as the reverse complement.
TATATCAACCTTAGTGATTAACCTTAATCATTCTCTTTTGTATATATGGTTTATTTGTGAGGAAATTTTATTAGCATGTTTGAGATTTTAATCCTACGAATAAAAATTTTTCGTATATGTTATTCATCGAAAAGCTCTTGGCTGCCTATGAAAAACAAAAGATAGCACTAATAACTTGAAAACAAATGACAATTGGGAATTTTTGTTTTTATAAAAAGATTTGTCTTAAAAAAGTGTCTTAACATTATAAAACTTTAGGAAGCGGTCTCGTTAAGTGATATCGAATTATTGAGGAAAATTAAAATTGGCATAATTTGTTTCTTTTTGAAATTATCTTGAAGTTTTAAATAATTTAGGGTGAATTTCAAATAATATTTGCAGCGAGCATTAAATTCTGCAAATAAATCCTATCTAAGCGTTGCTCTATGTCTCCCAATAACCGAGATACCTATGGTGAGCATTGAAATGTTGATGCGGTATAATAAGAACAAAAAATGCAAATTAATTGGTAGAAACTTATTAATTAAATTATTTCCTGTGTCCCTACGTCCATTTAATTATAAATATGTAGTGTGTCTTTATGTGAAATTTGGAACAAAATTATTATTGTCACTAGCATAAATTAATATTTTGTATTAAAAAGTCCTGGGATTATTTAATTATTTTAAATCAGTACCTGTTTTTTTTTTTGTAAACGATACATTCTGATCTTTCTCAATTTCTGTAATACTGGGCTAATTAAAGGTCGGGGTGTTTTATAAGCTGTTAGAATGGATTTATTTGGCCAACGACTAGATTTAAACTCGATAACCAAATGTTATCGAGTTTGAAATTTTTTTGACATATTTAACATTTTAGAATACTTATCGTCAGATAACATGTTAATTTTGGGTTATTTTTGGTCTGGCTTTTAGTCAAGATGATAATAACGACTTTTCAATTTTTCTTCACAATTTATAAGAATGCAATTATGTTTATAATACTAACTAATTTTATATAGAGAGTGGTTTCAAATATGGGGTACTTTATGGGGTACCGTTAAAAACAAAGTATTTAATTTTGAACCGTCGGAAACTACGAAAATTTTAGAAGCAAGCATGCAGAAACGCATATCGTAGAGGTTGTAACTATGTTAAAATAAGGTGTTAAAAGTGTGTGGAATGGTCATGATACTGAATAGTTTCTTTAAGTGAATCTGAACTATTATTCTTTCTTTATTTTTTTTACTTTTATGACTTTTCCTATCTTTTCGTTATTTTATAGTATTACTTAACATATCTTTTCGCTTTTATTTCATATTGGTGCTTAGTTACATAGCGTACTAATTTCATATTAGAGATTTGATTTTTACAAAGTTACCCAAATCACTAGTGCAACATATACTTATGAACGAGAAAGTCAAGATATTCAATTTTAAAAGAGCGAATTTAGTTAGCTGATATTAACTGATTAATATTAGAATCTGTTGATAATGTTAATGAGGTTTGTGACATATTTTATGACGTACTTATGATCTTTTATATAATTATTCAAATTTAAAGATTTTTCGTTCACAGCTCACATTCCAATTATTTGATTGCAAATGTTATGTCAAATATCGAAATCATAGCTCTGTTATATTGTATATCAGTTCTTGTCTGATATATCACAAGACCCTTGGACCACTTTTGTGTATTTTGTTTTCTAATAATTTATTAAGCTCTGTTGTGGGACGACTAGTGACGATTTTAAACTATTCACCTTTATACCTGTACATATATCTATACCTGATTGGTGTATAAGCTCAATGCTTCATGACATACGGTAAAGTCTGTTAAGGATTTTCTGGAAGTGGTACACATACCGGTGCAGCCTTGGCAAAGAAATTCTCTTGACTGAATACGATGGAAAATATATGAAATATATTAAAAAATATCGTTTATATGACAGATAATAAAACAAAGCAATTAATTACGAATATTGAAAAGGAATGAGCAAATAATAATAATAAAATAGTATGTTCAATAGAGTCAAAGGTACACTAAAAGCAAAAAGTGGAATCGTTGAATATTAATTAAATTACATGTACAATTTTATATAGTTTCTAATAAATGTTTGCATATGAATTTTCCCTATGTAATTGAGAGCACTAAATTGGAAAGTAAGGCATTTAAAACGACTCTCCGATTTAACACTATTTTATGTGAATCGCATTTCCGATTTTGTTGATAAATGCTCCAATTTACTTAAATTTATTTACCATAATTGAAAGGAATTCAGATGCTTGCTGACTTTTAGTATTGTGTTTTGATTCGATCAAAATTAGAGTATCTGCCTTGAATTGGTTCCAATTTACTCATATTAATGATGTGGGAGGTGTGCGAGTTTTTTAAATTAAAATGCTACTTGGAAGATGATATCTAAACTGAGAGGGAATGTGAATATTCGCTGCTGTTGAATCATTTTAGATACAATTGCTGTCAAGCCAGGATAGTAATTTTATTAATTAAAATCTAAAATTTGTTGGTGCACGGCAAATTACTTTTGTAAAACTAATATAAAATTACGGTAAATATATTAGCAAATTAACAATTCTTACGAAGAGAATTGTGCTATGTGCTAATTGTAGTCATTATATGATGATATCGCATGATATCATGATATCCAACTACATGTTGCTACTCGGATTCAATAGATATCAAAAAAAAATTTATGAATGAGAAAAATATATATACATTTCATGCATTTTATTTCTCTAGAATTTAATTAAATAATTTCGCTTTTTCCACAGTCTATTTTTTATTTATATAATTTGAATGTATATTTGTTACCTTTCTCTTTCTACATTTTCTTATAGTGTGTTCATTTACTTTAAGCAAATAATATATACAACTTTGTTCTCGAGGTGCAGCTATTGGGTAAGTTCTATACAAATGTCGTCTACATCGCGTTGTTATCCAATCAAATTCAATTTTGGCTTATTATATATTTTATATATCATGATTTTTGCATCGCGATTGATTTAATACTTTGTAAATGTGTACTAGATTTTGCAATATTCCTTATTGGGGTAATATACATTTCACAGAATTTATCTCTGAATACAACTCAAGATTTTTAAATTTTTTTAAATTTTACCTTTACAATAAACTAAGGTTTTAATATGCCACAATTATCTGGCAATATTTGCCAAAATATCACTTGCCCTACAATTTCCGCTTTGACGGGTTTTTATAACTCCTTTCGACTGAAAGAATGTAACTTAGTTTTGAGGGATGATTGGATATAGCTTTAGCAAATTTTAGTTATTCTTTTAAAATCCTACTTGATAGTTCATGTAATCCACCACTATCTATGTATCTCTATTCAAATATGTATATATTATTAAATAATTTCTGTAAAATCTATTCAATTCCTACATCTATGCTACAATTTTAAATGGAATATGAAAAGTTAATTAGAGTCTTATCACAAACTGGTTAGTCATTTTTAAAAGACTGTACTAATATAAATCGAGATGTTGGTTAGTTTCTACACTACATGTTATAGTGCTTATTTCACCGTTTCAAATATTCTCTCTCATTCAGTGTTTAAATGGCTTCTCATTGATATTATAGTAAAACTTGGTCAGAAACTTACCGTTGCTTATCGTCGCTAAAGTTGATCGTTTCTGTCCTATACGTGAACTTAATTCGCTAGGAATGTATTGTCTTTATTATATAGTTGCCTAGATGATATCCTTGTGATCATGCAAATAACTTTTCTTTTGTAATTGGTTTGTTCTTTGTAGTAGTAAAATACTGTTATTTATATTTTTTAATTTATTTATCTATAATTTGTTATTTCTGTCAATCTTTAATATATATTGATGATACTAAGGTCGTCATGGTTACATATTTCTGATCGCAATAATAAATCACAGCTTCATAGTAGCACTATAATTATTATAATGCTATTGTCATTGCCATTTTCAGCTGCTACCACATTGAGGCTGTAGTTGTTACTACTATCATTCTTGGGGCGATATTGCGTATTATTTGTCCATATGTCGGTGTTTATTCATTTCTCTCGAGAGGAGTGCGAGTGTATGTTACCATAACTGGCATATTTCACGTGTTATGATCTTGATGCGTGTACGTGATCTCTTAGGCTTTATGTTTACTACATAATAAGATGCTTCTCCACGTGTTTGGTAATCTCTATCCGTTGTCCTATTTGTTCAAGCTATTCGATCTTTCTACTTACATTGTCTCCTTAATTATATTCGAGTGTAAGTGTTTGATTTTCGCAATGACTTTTTTACCTGAAAGTTGATTTTGTGGTCTGTATGCAATGTGTGCTCAAATATCTATGATGATATATTTTTTGTGTTGTCGCGATTTGATGTTCTTTGCGAGTATTTTTTGCTAGTCTGATTACACTGCCTACGAATAGTTGATAAAAAACATCTACAAGAAGAATTCGTACAATTCGCAGAATTGAAGAAAAATACAATCAGGGATAAACAGATTCAAAGAGTGGCAAGCAAAAAACAAAATCACATTGAAGAGAAAACATACCTGACAAAGTTTTGCTACCGTATGTGAAAGAAGTAACGGATAAGATAGGGCATATGTGAGTTTGACACAGTATATATATCAGACAAAAATATTTCTCAGTTTATGAGAAACACGAAAGACAAGATCGAATTATAAGAACAAGATGAATGCGAAATACTGTACGGCACTTGCGACCGTTCGTATGTACTGCAGTGAATAGGTGAATAGATATCCACAAAGAAGAATACCCGAACAAGCTAACCCAAAAAAGCGTATCTTCGTCGCTATTGAAACACATGGGCTACAAAATCAAATTCAAGGCAACAAAAATTATTACAAATATTGAACACGTACATTTCAAGAATAATTAGAAAGACAATAGAAACAGAAAGTAGACCGAATAGCTTAAATAAGAGGGGCGGCCGATAAAAATTGTCAATCATGTGAAGAGGCATCTTACCATGTAGCAAACATAGAGGCGCACATACATGAAACCATAAAAAATCATAAAACCATAAAACGTAATTGAGTAACCCACACTCCTACCTAACAGACAGATATAGAAAAATACTGATGCATGGATAGATAACGTACAATATCGTCTGAACAGCAACGACTATAATCTGAAGATTTTACCAGAGAGGAGGCCGACAGCTTGTTGAGTTATCGGTTCCTCAATGGGCTCAGAAGCATGCATGCGGTACGATACCCGAATTAATCGTCAACATTTTTTGGCCGTGAAAACCAGTTTGATATTTTTTTTAAAGATCAACACGTTTACTTAATTTGCAGCTTTAATCACGGTTGTAAAGTAAATCATGTAATACAATTGCAATTAAGTGAAATTACAACATTTAGATCAAAGCATTTGTTAATTTCGTGTGTTCCGAGCTTGGAAATAAGTTGAAAAATTAAAATTATTATTATATTTCTGTAAAGTAATTGGAAGCAAAATGCTCGAACTTTAATTATATTTAAAATAGGTGTAATTGTTATAGCTTTAGTTATTTCTTTTTCTTGAAACAGAACACGATTTCTTACCTTTCATGTATTTAAAGACATACATTTCCTAATTCTGAGAATGATTTATTATTCTATATTTGTGTAAAACATAAGACTGGAATGTTTATTTCATATGACTGCACAAACACATATGTATGTATAGTGAACAGTTGTCAGGAAATACATATCATTACTAATTTATGTAAACTAGTTGACTAAATAAAACTTTCTTCTTCACAATACACGTATCTTGCATTTACTCCAAACTAGTTTCACTTGTAAAATAAACCTGTTTTATCATCACTTCTTTATATACATATATATGTATCTTTTAACCAAAGCTACCTTGAAACTAGTTTTAAAAATATTGCACAGAGAAGCTTTATTTATATAAGACTTTGTGTGGAAGAATAGTAGAACTAAATGAATTATAATAAATAGCTTGCAGTGCAAACACAGTATATGGCTAAATGTTGTATTATTAATTTTGTTATTTAATGGTAATTTTTTTATTTCATAAATTGAATTATTGTATATATAGGGTTTGTATAAAAATTCACAATTGAAATAATCCATAAAACTAATCGAAATAGTTCTTTTCGTAAAAATAACATTCTTTACAACGGCCAAGGTTACGACAAAAATATGCATGCGCTAGAATATTAGCGAATCTAAACTGTAGAAATTAAAATGTGGGGGTTTATGTTAAGAATATTTCATTCAACGAAATATTTTTGTAGTAAACCCCCGCGTTTTAATTTTTACAGTTTAGGTTCGCTCTTATTATTGAATTATAAATTGTAGTAACTTTATTAATACATGTGAGAATGAATTTATGAGAAATCGAGAATGCTACACATGTTTCATACATATATACACACATATATATATATATATATATATATATATATATATATATATATATATATATATATATATATATATATGTATATATAAGTAACGAAAGATGAAATTGATGAAAAGATGAAAATAGTACTTTTCCTATTATTCATATAGCCCATATAAGGAAGTTCTTACAAAGCACAGTGACATTAAAATTAATAATGTAACTAACCGTTAACAAATATAGTATCTACATATATGAAACAGATTTTATTTTATTATTATATATTCCTGATATAGATTTTGATTAACATATTCACATTAAACATCACTTAACTTTAAATAATATACTTATGCAGTATTGCTGTTTAATTCCTGACATTATTGCTTTTCGCTGTCTTCAACCCTATGCATATATATTTTGCGATATTAAAACGCTAATTACTGTTTAATTTGCATATGCAAAGCTAAAATTTGTTGCATTCATATTAGTGAGTGTGTTTTTGTTGACAAACTTTCAGTAATAAATGTAACTAAATATCACTTAGCGACTTCATTCATTTGTATGCTCCCTAAGTCTGGCAGTCAGCTGAAATAAAGGGTAGCAACCCCTATTAGACTAAAAGATGCAGCTTTACGATGGAACCCCAATATCGTTAATTATTAACAGCTAACAGCCCAGAGATTTCACAAACATGCACTCATTTACCCAATATTAATATAAATATTACATCAATTTTACGATATTAATACTTGTGTCTTAAATGAATTTTTTTAAAATTCAAACGGTAGATTGACTATTAAATTATAACCAAATTTAACACTTTATTATTCGAATTTGACATTTAATAAAAATGAAATACAGTTTAGTTTTGCTCATATGTAAATTCTAAATCCTTAAAACTATGTATCTATTAAAAATCATTTCATACGTAATTGTATTTGTTAATCAATAAGCTTAGTTTTATTTGGAGTAGCAATGAAAATTTTTTTCCAGCAAAGAAAAAATTACGTGTGGGAAATAAATACGAATAAGGCACTTAAGGTTAGCGACGAATACGGCGGTTGAGGCAACACCTTAAATCTTAACTAATGTATTTTTTCACTAACAATCGAGTAATATGAGAAAAAGCGTTGTGATGGGTCTTTTTGGGTGTTTTTTCAGAAATAATAGGTTCCATTAACGACTTTGCCCTTTCCAAGATAAACTGTGACAATTATTCCCTTCGAATTAAAAAAAATCGTAATCATTACCTTACCCGTACCTACTTTACCAGTTTCGACATACTCGCTTTTAGGTGAAAGTAAGATGTACACTTTTAGTAGATAAATACATAAGGAATTTCCTTATGTCAATTCTTCAACCGATCAGAACAATATCATTAGTTTTATTGACCATTTCTGTAGTTGTTGCTGTTTTTGATGGTCTTGGGTGCTCATATCATCACAGTTAAATTTTACAACTCTTGGATAATATTTCATATGAGCCTAGTTCTTATCAGATTGCACCACCAATTGTGAATTTGTGCAATTTTCCATTTATGCGGTTTATTCATAATGCACCTATCACCACAATACCAGAATTAAAATATACTGCAAAGTTTTTCCGAAAAATGGTACTAGTGGTCGAGTCTCACTTACCGCCAAGTTATTACTATTATATGGCTGCTTTCGTTTTTCCTTGTAATAGTATATTTATAGTATATGGTAGGATAAGAAATCGAGATACATTCAAAGGGTTTTCCAATAGGGACTTGACAACTTTTAATTCAATTTGTGAACGCACCCTTTCACTAATCATCGAACTGTCACTGTCAATTTATTCAGTAAACTTAACATTTTCATCATGGTAAAGAACACGAACGAACAACGTCTGAAAATTATAAAAATTTACTACAGAAATTCGGAGTCGGTGACCGCTACTTTAAGAGCGTTAACTCCGATTTTCGGTCGTAATTCTCGCCCTAGTAGACAGGCAGTAACAAGTTTAGTGCAAAAATTTGAGTCTACATATTAGTTGTGTGATGTTACTGTGCCAGTGAGACAACGGGTTGGTCGAAGTGTCGAAAATATCGCTGTCGTTGAAACGTCCGTAGCAAATGATCCAAATCAGTCAATTCCACGGCGGTCTCAAGAGCTGGGCATCGCCCAGACCACTTTATGGCGAATTTTGCGTAAGGATCGTGGTTTACACCCATACAAGATCAAGCTGACTCAAGAATTGAAACCGATGGACCATTTGAAGCGACGTACGTTCCCCGATTGGGCTCTGGAAAAGATGCGCCAAGATGATCAATTTAATCGCAAAATCATTTTCAGTGACGTAGCTCATTTTTGGCTCAATGGGTTCGTCAATAAGCAAAATATGCGTTATTGGTCGGGTTAAAATCCACATGTGCTTCATGAAACACCACTTCATCCACAAAAAATAACTGTTTGGTGCGGTTTGCATGCCGGCGGCGTCACAGGGCCATACTTTTTCGTCGACGATAATGATCGTCACGTTACTGTGAATGGTAATCGTTATCGCACCATGATTACCGATTATTTTTGGCTCGAATTGGAAGATATGGACTTGAACAATATGTGGTTTCAGCAGGGCGGTGCCACAAGACACACAGCACACGTTACAATCGGTTTATTGAAGAGTAAGTTTGATGAGCGTGTTATCTCAAGAAATGGACCAGTCGATTGGCCGCCTCGTTCGTGCGATTTAACGCCTCTAAATTTTTTCTTTGGGGCTACGTCAAGTCATTGGTCTATGCCAACCAGCCGGCAACGTTGGAAGAGCTCAGAGCCAACATTGAACGCGAAATAGCAGCCGTTTCGGCCGAATTGTGTGGCCGAGTCATCGAACGCAAACGTGTCCGCGGTGGCCATATGAACAAAGTCGAGTTCCATTCATAAATGTTTTGATTGTACTTCAACCCGATAATAAAGTTTTTGAAATATCTTAAATGGTCTGCCTTTTTATTTTGAAAAAAAGTTGTCAAGTCCTTATTGGAAAACCCTTTATATACAGTCTTTAAGAAGTTCGACTATTAAATTCAGCAAATCATAATTCGCATTTAATAATGACAATTAAGCTCGTCCAATAGAAGTTTTATATTTACAGAGAAATTAGTTAATAAATATTATAGACATATTTTCAAGTTTCGGAGTTTCCCAGTTTTTGAATTTCCCAATTTTCAAGTTTGCGAGCTTTCAAGCTTTCAGACCTTCGAGCTTTCCAGTTTGCAAGGTTCCAGGTTTCCAGTTTTCAAACTGTCGAATTTCGAGTTTTCGAGTTTTCGGATTTTTCTCTCAAGTTACATCAATTGAATATGTATATTACAAAATACGGCGAAGTATGTTAGGTCTCTGAATATTACTTAGTATTTTAGTAAACGAATGCTTTTTTAAACAAGAATTCTTGCTTCGATTATAATTATTATATTTCTTACATAGTACTATTGATTCACATGTAATCAACAACCAATTTATGGTATGAAAGTTCATAAAGCCATGTGCGATTATTGTATGTAAGAACAAAAACTTCAATAAAAACAGATAGTAGAAGTTTCTTTTTTAATACATGTTTCTATAAAAGTACGCGTATACTTATAATTATCCATCAATTGAGAAAAACGTAATTGTGGTTACTACAAATAATGTATCGCGTCGGCAGATATTACATTATAATTAAAAAGTAATATTTTTTTCATTGGAATGTCTTCCAGTTTGTTTGTCGTCGATAATTAATTGTATAAATCAGTGTTACAGATTCTAATACCAGGGATAAAGCATGTAATACATGTGAAGGTATTTAAATATTAATTTTAATTTAGTATTTGTAGAGGAAATAGATTCGATTTTTTTACATCCATTGTTTTTCGACTATTTCAATGAAAGGTGCTAATTTTATATTAGCAGATTTTTATTTTTATTGGCGATTGTTTTGTTACAACACATGCACATATACATTTCACGGTGTAAAATGGAACATGCTTAGAAATTTAGTGAAATAGTAAAAGGTCTCACTTTTACACTTTTAGAATTACATTAACTTCACGATAATGTATTAAATTAAAAAATGCAGTTTTGTTGTTAGAATTTAAGTCTCCTACCAATTCTAAGTGTGTTGCATGTGTAGAAAAATAAATAAAAACAGCAATGTAGCATAAATGTGTATAAACTCGTCCTCCTCTGTGATTTTCTTTTATGGTGTTCGTCTACAATAGTCAATACCTATTTCTAGAAAAGGTACTTGTTGAGTTACTATCTATAGGCAAGTTCCCCATAATTGGATTTTCATTTGTTGGTTTATATCTAAAACAAATAACACACCTTCCGTGAATGGATTTTATCTCCCTTTGTCCATTCATTGTCGAATATTTATTTCTTATCGATACCAACACATCTTGAAGTCCTGCGTGGTACACTTGTATATGCTTTGCAGGTAGGATTGTGGGATGTTTTTGATTGCAACTAATATTTGCCGTCATTCTTGATCAATCCAGAATTGTCTAAAAATTGATTTAGGATCAAAATTCTGCTATTTCTACTTACGAATCCTTGCTTTTTCAATATTCTTATATCTTCAAGAAAAACCTTTTGCTAACATAGTCCAATAAGTTTGTTAAATGCGTTCTCAATTTCTTCTGTTGTTACATTGCCTGTTCTTTTCATAGGTTCTCTTATGTTGTTTGCAAAACGTAAACAATAAGCAAATACTCGTTTTAATTTTGTCAATGGTGAATATTTTGCAAAGATTGTCCGTAAGGCACGTTGTTATTCTCATGGTTACTAGCTTTTCTTCTTCATTATAAGTCTTATATTCCTTTATTATTTTCGGAAATTGTGATTCATCTAATTTTAACCAACTTGATCTACTAAAGTACTGCTCAGTGGATAAAATTTGTTCTGGTGTTAATGCTCTTGATAATATATCAGCTGGATTATCTTGTGGCTCTGCATGATACCATTGTTCTGTTTCAGTGAATAATTGAATTTTTAATACTCTGTTATCCACGAAAGCATTTTGTCTCAACTGTAGAATCTGTCCATAATTTTTTAATACTAATATTTATTGGTATACTTCGTTTTGTCTTATTATATAGCTGTACTAGCAACAATGAAGCACATAATTCGAAACGAGACTTTGTCTCTTCAATGATACTACTTTAGTTTTGGAGTATAATAACCGCACGCCATGTCTATTATTTAAATCTGTAACCCTTAAATAAATACAAGTTCCACATGTTTTCTCCGAAGCATCACTAGATCCATGTAGTTGGAGCTCTGCAAATTCATTGTCATGTATAGATTATTTTAAATCGGTAATTGATCATATAATTTGTTACAATGCTTCGGCACTGCAGGTTCTTAATTGGTTGATAGTGGTGCAAAAAAAACTACTAGAGGTAATGATGTAGCGTTTATTACAAATACTAAACATAAACAATACATATAAATTTGTCCGTTAAATATAGTTACTCCAACAAGTGCCACAAAAAAAAGGAAACGAATATCTTAATATCTGAGCCAGCAAGTACTTGGTAACATGAAACCAATGTGCACATAAAACATTACTCCTGTATATACATATATATATATATATATATATATAGTTTACAAGCTATATTATTAATACCAAGGACAAGATTTTACATATTATAACTTAAACTATATATTTTTCTCTATCTGAATTCTAGGACGAAATGTAGCTTACGAAATAAATCTGTCTGACCTGCTCATGTGTCTTCTCGAACTCAACGCGTAGGTGAGCGGGACGATGCTCGGCCGCAAAGGGGCGAAACACCCAGAGAGAAACAACCAAGAAGAAAAAAACCCTAAAAGAGCACAATTCCATAAGCACAAGCACTTTAATGAAACCAGAGACATACCTGTAGATGTTATTCAGGACTTTTCTATGTGAATTACGTTCGAATTTTTGAACGACGCTTTGTTTGATTAAATAATATGGTTTCTCAATTCCAATATCGGTGATATTTATTCAATACTAAGTATTTTTAAATTCTGAATATTTCTTATATCCCTCTAACTGAGGAGCCCCGACTCGGGTATTAAGCGACCACCCATTTCAACGTCTGATTCTGTTCTGCCTAACCTGGTTAATGCCAATGGACGCAGGGATGGGAAGGAGAAATCTTCCAGAACATTCGAGAAAGAAAGCCTAATTATCCCGTAGACCACACAGAATATTACGCGCACCTGCAAGTCATCTATCGATGCGGCGAAAGTTAGTCAGACATAAAGGATGACATCATCGCTTATGCGGCGTACATCAAAGACTACCGAGATAACTGCGTTTTACTATGTGCAATATTGACCCTTAACATAATTGAATAAATACCGAATATACGAAAGTTACATTATACGAAACTGAATAGAAATGAAATACTAACAATGCATTTGAACAGTCTTCGCAAATAAAACAAATAATTTAGAAGATGTAAATTAAACCATAACAAACTAAGTCCGATTGATTTCCTCTAATCTAGGCAATTCCTCGTCTCATTCCAATTTCAAACGCCACAGTCTTTGTAGTATTAACTTTAACATTGTAATGACCAATCCTACTAATCCAAGTGGATCAAAAATCCCTGATATGTTGGATAAGACAATTCTTTTTGTAGTTTTTAGCACTTCTGGTTTGCTTGTGCAAAAATTGAGTATATCTTCATTCGAATTCCAAATAACACCCAGTATTTTTGAAGTTTCTAACTCATTATTTGGTAGAAAATAATTTTCCACCGATATAGGATTATATTTGCATAAAATTTCTATCGCATTTGTTCGCCATTTTCAAACTCGGATCGACCCAGTTTCAATAATTATATCAATTTTCAATTTCAATATTCAATAATATCGATTCTGTTTGTAAACTTCTTGCATTTCTTATTGTCGACGCTCCTATTAATACATCAATACAAAAATCTCACGTTACTAACTTTGCGGCATTTGGAAATTTGTCTTTATTATCCTGAGTTAATTACTGCATGCATCTCACACCTAGAAATTGCGCACTAGTAGTGACAAATGTTGCTCTGTTGAGTGTGAATGTTTGAATTTTGTTCCTAGAATTTTCTCTCCATAAAATCTTTTGGTATTTCTGAACATCTTCTAGTTTGTATAATTCTCTATGTCAGCGGCGAAACAATAACTATGTATTCTAAACTTCAAAATAATTGAAAATAAATCCTGTTGTATAATAGGTCCTTTCGTCAAGGTCTCATTCAGAAATACGTTTGTAGTCGTTTTTATGGAACCATCATAGACTACTTTAAGTTTATGAGTTAGATTGTTTGTCGTCCACACTTCATAGTATGACAGATAGAATTCTAACCCGTCGTCTTCTTTAATAACGACAGTGCGTTAAATTTGAACATTCTTGTATGTACTGCATGTACTGTGATTTTAGCGTGTGGTTTTTCTCATCTCTCTTCCAAGGAATATAGCCTTTTTTCGCCAATTCTATTAATTGACCAAGCTTCCCTTTACTAGTCTTAAACAGTAGTTTGACTAAGAACCTTACATTGCTATCCTGTGTGTGATTGTTGGTAAAATGTTCTTCACAAGCTTTTTCTTCCCTAGTTAGAATTGTCCCTGTTGTGATTTATTCTAATTAAAAAAATTGCTTTAATTGAGTATTTAACTGCTTATACGAGAAGATATTTTAGTATGTGTTGAATAACGTACTTTAGTTAAATAATTGTTAATACCTTTAATATGAACGTTTTCCGCTCTAACTTTACAATTCATGATACAACATAGTTAATTTGTTAGGAAATTGCTCTGCAAACCTGAATCTAAAAGTAATCTTACAGTGAATGGCTTACCTTGTTCATTCACTACTATACAGAGCAGTGTTTATATGTTTCAACTGCACTATTGTTTTGTCTATTATTTCCAATAAATTACATTTTTTCTGCAGAAACTCTCATTTCCTTGTGTCTCTAACTTGTCTCTCTTTGCAGCAAATGCTTCCCACTTCTTACAGGATCCAATTTTATTGAAACTAAACTAAACTAACAGAGTATCCAATTTTTCAATTGATTGCTCCATTGATTCTAAGTACTTATTAATATTCTCTTGTATATTTCAGTTTAGTGTATGAAATAAATAAAACGGTAGGTAGAGGTAGTCCATCTCTAAGGCAGAAATTTTTAATCAATTTCTGTCATTTTAATTAACAATAGCATAGCAGAAAATAATAATTTTCATTAATTTTCCATCGTAAAGAACTTACGTTTATGTATAATTATTAACATCAAAATAACCTGACTGTGGGTTTTAAAAATATTGGATCTATTTCCATAATTCGATTTATGGCGTTTTAAAAGGCTCGAAGCAATACTGCCTAATTGGTAAAACTGTCTTCTAGCAAATGGCAGAAAGAGATTCGAGTCCTTTCGAGTTTTTAAACATGTATTAAATTGAAATACAATACATTGTGTTCAGTGCCATTTTTTAAAGGTTGGTCTTTGTTTTTATTTATTAAAAATTTCAATACATGGTAGTTTCTTAATATCCTATTGAAAATATATTATTAATTATAATTTAGCAATATCAGTCTTTGGTGTAAGATATAAACATTAATATGTCACATTCTTTGTATGTGGTGTATTTAAATATGTTACATTGCATACATATGATACATTGCCGAAACTAAACGAAAGGATCCGTTGTAGGAACAATTGGTAAAAATGAATTAAATGTGGGTCAAAAAAATTGTGCATAGTTCCAGACACTAAGTACTATGAACTGTTTAATAGTTCTTTAATAGGGTTTTTTTGCTACTCATAATTTAAGTTTCATTTGATAATTCAAAAATTTAAGGAGTAACAACGAAGCTATAACATCTTCCTGTACCAATGATGAAATTGAATAGTAATAGAATTCTGTACTACGAGCTATTAAACTAAATGATCAATTAAGTTAAGTGTTGCTCCCAATTGGACAAGCAAATATAAGAGGGCGTGCGGATTTAGAGAATTGCAACAAAATAAATTTTTTTCACGATAGTGGCAAATGTAACTTGAATGGAATGTCTTGTTTCATTTAAACTATTGTTGTTGTCATACCTTCTGATTACTACTTATTATAATCGCAGTAAAATGCCCTTGATGATGCTTTTTTGAAATTCTTTGAAGAGGTTCCTCGGTGAATACGTGTAATGTCTTTTATGTTTTGCATAGTGGGATATAGAGGGCGCCACTAATCAAACGTCGGTACTAAAAATTAACCTCCATCTTTAATTCATCTAAATCCAAAGTTTCAGTGCGATACGTGTAGTGTTGCAGCTACAACAAATTATCAAATTTGACAAAATAGTTGAAAAATGGAATTAAAAAAAAATAATCTTTTATAATGCCTCGCCGAATTGGTTTCTGTTTTCGGCAATGAAGAACCACGTCAGACAACAGTTTCTCGTTGGTATGGAGAATTCAAACGTGGACGGATTAGTCTTAGCGACGATCCAAGAGCAGATTCACCAAAAATGGCAGTTACTCAGGAAAACGTTGATGCTGTGCGCAAGTTCACCAATGAAGATCGACATGTAACAAAATCGCCAGATTGAAGCATTGTTGGGAATTTCAAACGTCTCAGTTCAAAAAATTTTGCATAATGAATTGTATGTAAAAAATTAGTTTCCCGTTGGATACCGCATCTGTTGACCGAAGAACAGAAAGCAGCTAGAGTAAATTGGTGTCAACATTGTCGGTGGTGATGAATTTTGAATTTATTCATACGACCCAGAAAATAAACACCAGTCGCCTGTTTGGGTGTTCTAAGGTGAAGAAAAGTCGACACAAGTCATCCGTTCTCGAAGTGTTCAAAAAGATGGTTGGGCGACATTTGTCTCGAAAGCAGGTCATGTAGCAACAATTTTTCTACAAGATCAAAGAATTGTTGCTGCTAATTGGTATACAAGCATTTGTTTGCCGCAAGTCAACGCTGAGATTCGAAAAACCAATCCCGAACGACGACTCATCCTCCACCAAGACATTGCAAGTTCGCACATAGCACGCAACACAATTTAATTTTTAACGTAACAAAACGTCGAATTGTTGGATCATCGTCCGTACAGTCCGCACCTAAGTCCCAACGATTTCTTTACCTTTCCAAGAACGGAGTGCGCGGTCAAAGGTTTTAGTCATCAAAAGTAGCAGTCTTCAAAAACGCGATTTTGACTGCACCAACAAACGAGTGGCACAACCGCTTTCAGAGTTGGTTTGAGCACATGCGAAAGTGCATTAATCTTCGTGGAGAATACTTCGAAAAACAGTGAAGTCTTTATTCCAGTTTTATATTCAAAACTTAAAAGACAACCCACGTAACAGGTTATCAAACAAACATAATTTGATATTATCTATGCAGCCATCCAGTAGTTTATTATAATTGTAAGAATAAGTGCTCTTGTTGAGTAATGATAGAAATTTAATATTATTAGTGGTGGTGTATAAGAGAATTTACTTTTTATTAAAGATGCGATAAATTTTTATAGGAAATTTATTTTAAGAAATTTAATGTTTCATAATATACTATTGAATTACAGTTTCTACATCTCTTACATTTAGGTAAAATTAATGTAAAAGTATTCTGTCGTTACTTAAATAAACACTACACAAATTTCCAACTAACAATTTTGAAAGGTCACCGAAGTTAAAATAAATGATTAAAATATATTGCATTTCAATCATTCATTATTAAATGTTCTACTAAATGATGCTATTTTTAATTAAATAAGTTTATATTTAATTCCAATTACAGTAACTACTTTAAACAAACTTTAAATAAATAATATTTTATTAAAATGATGAATGAGGAAACGGGACATTGATTATAATTATAAATCGTTGACAAGCTATTTAAAAGTAAATATTTTCATCATAAATACAACATACTAATAATTGCAGATGCGGAGGATGTTTACTCTTACAACAGTTGTATTACCAATAATGAAAAAATCACGCATAGGTTCAACCTAGATTGGATTTTACGATTTCTTTATTGCAGACTGAAATCTCCGAGTGCCATTAAATGTAGTTTCATATGCGTGCTCAATATTTAATTATGATTTATGTATTACTATTTCACAAACTAAATATAGATTTTAGTAAGCCATTAATTAAAGCATATATTACACTGAACTTTCTAATATGCGATTGAATTTGTTTGTGTAAATAGGCGATTGATTTATAAATTTGTGAAATTCATTAGGCGGTAGACAATTATTATAATATGTCTAAATTAAGTGTCGCTAGTATTTGATTGGGTATAAAAGTTTTTGATTTATAGCATTTGTCTTTGTGTAAGCGTGCCGTTAAACGGTGTTGATTGAAGGAAATTCATTTAATTGCTTGTGCCGCAGTGTAAAACCTACTACACGCGAATTACTTTTACTGTAATTGCTTATGTAGGACATAAATTTCTCGTTTTTCGTTTGCAGTGCTAAATATCATTTCATGCACAAAAGATATATTTTTATGATTTTCACGTATTAATAATCATATATTATAATTAATTTTTCATTGAGGAAATTGCTAGTACAGTACAAAATTCTATTGGAATAAAATATGCAGAACCTTGTACATTTTTAGCATGCCCTGTTTAATTTGTCATGTCTCTTTATTTCAGTTTCGTATATTTGGTCAAGCATTGGATCTTTGTAATACATTTTATTCTCTTCATTCAATGGCCGGCTATGATCCCGGATTTAACAGTGTTCTATTTCTTGTGACAAATATAAAGTATATTGTTTACAAAGTGCAGTCATCATAAGGTCAAATATCTACAGTAACGAGAACTGCACTATTACCAGTATGGCAAATGTGTGTCTGCAAGATAGAGGCGACCATTTGGAATAAATTTTATAATTTAATTTAAAGAAATGTATTAATATTCGCTTTATTATTGACGTGACATACAAGGATGTGATTTGTTAAAATGATTTACGCTTCTCTTGTGACATTTACACGTATTACTGATTTTCTGAAAAAATCTACTTTTAAAATAAAAAAAATTATTGTTTGATTTGAAAAAAGAAGATTCTGTACACTTTCGGTTAAACCTGAAATGAAGAAAAATTTTCGATGTCATAATTTTACACAAAACAATAATATTAAAGAAACGTGAAATACCTATTTAAGTGTTATTGTGAGTTTTGGAGATTATTTGCTACAAGTTCCAAGAATGACCTTACGCACATTTACACGCACGCACACTCATGCTCACAGAAATATATACACGAATATATATATATATATATATATATATATATATATATATATATATATATATATATATATATATATATTTCTGTATATATATACATCATTCTTTCAACCTAGATTGGATTGTGGATATCGCATATCTACATGAACAAGTCTGTATATATATATATATATATATATATATATATATATATATATATATATATATATATATATATATATACAGACTTGTTCATTCTAGAATTAGATATGCGCTATCCACAAGTGGAAAGGTGCAGTTAGGTTAAAGCGCGCGAGAAAGGAGGAAGGCAGTTTCGTTTTCTCCCACTTTTGTATTGCAAACAACTTTTACTTTCTCGCGTTTATTTCAAGAATATTTTATTAGTTTCACGCCAAACGGCAAAACATTTCAAGAAAATAGCCATGTTTGAAAATCTTTTTAATTTTTAGAATTTTCTATTTCATTTATTTCAAGAATATTTTATTAGTTTCACGCCAAACGGCAAAACATTTCAAGAAAATAGCCATGTTTGAAAATCTTTTTAATTTTTAGAATTTTCTATTTCATTTATTTCAAGAATATTTTATTAGTTTCACGCCAAACGGCAAAACATTTCAAGAAAATAGCCATGTTGCATTTTATTAAAAGATTCAAATAAAATGCATCAAATAATTTATACAATTCAAAAATGTAGGTACGTATTGTCAATGCACGCGAGAAAGTAGGGGAAGTTGTTTGCAATACAAAAGTGGGAGAAAACGAAACTGCCAGTGAGAGATATTCACCTCCTTTCTCGCGCGCTTTAACCTAACTGCACTCTTTCCACTTGTGGACAGCGCATATCTAATTCTAGAATGAACAAGTCTGTATATATATATATATATATATATATATATATATATATACATACATACATATATACATACATTTTTTAAAAGGGTATACAAGGAAAGATAAGACATTTTACAAAGTATAAAGGGCAAACTAGAAATGGAAGGCGCAGCAGGATATCGCGTCACATCCTTTTTTTTTGACAAGTCAAATTAATTTCTTTTTTGTTGACGATTTCCTATAAACAGATGAAATGTGGAAAAATATATAGAAAAGACATCACAAATGTCCATTCAAAAGTACAACAAATGTTTTTAAATTAGACTATATAATTTTTTAATTACGATCACTAAGAAAAAATAGCTTCGATGGAATCCAATTGAAAAATTTTTCATTGCAGGTTCCTACTTTTTCTTTATACATACAGTGTGTATCCGCCAAATGGAATAAATTCGATAATAATTAGTCTAATGGCGTTAGATCAAGGGATCGCGCTGGCCATTCCATCGATCCTCGCCTCCCTATCCACCGATTCGGGAATATTTGGTTGAGGTACTGCCAGACATTGATTTGGTAATGGGGTGGTGCTCCATCTTGCTGGAACCACATCGTATTTGCTGGAACTTGTGGGTTTGCTAGATCAGGATATAAGTTTGTCAAAGCTGGCATGAGATTATTTTGAAGCAATGCTAAATAATTGTCGCCATTCAAATTTCCATCAATGAAAAAAGGACCTACGATATGATCTCCAACAATTCCTGCCCAAACATTCACCTTCTCAGGGTATTGTGTATGTTCTTCCCTCATCCAGTGAGGATTTTCCCTGTACCAATAGCGGCAATTTTGACGATTAGCATGACCGTGAAGCGTAAAGGTACACTCATCAGAAAATAAAATATGTTCTAATTGGATCACATTGTTATCTAACATTGTCATCATTTGTTCACAAAAATACGTTCTCCTATCAAAGTCGTCTTCCATGAGCTCCTGAGTTGGTATAATTTTATAGGGATGCATTTTATTTTCTTTTAATGTGCGAGTAATCGATGAATGGCAAACATCGAACATTGACGCTGCTTGTCTACTAGAAGTATGCGGGTTTTCTTCAAACTCAAGCACAATATCCAGTTTGGTATCATTACTTACTGCATTCGCAGCTGCTTTTTTTATTTGCCTTACATGTATAAACTCGCGAAACTGCTTTTCTATTTTACTAATTGTTCCTTGGGATATAAGCGGCAAATTTGGAAATTTCTCATGAAATAAGTGCAACTTCCATTTGTGTCCGTGTGTTATCTCCATAACCAATCATCTGCAGAATTGTTATTTTGTGCATTTCTGTTAAATGAACCATTTTGCTGAAATGTAGTTAACGAAATTCAAACAGTTATGACACTGACAACACTATGACACTGACAACACTTTGCTAAGGCAAGGTATTTTAAAACGAAGTTCAAGTACAATTAAAGATTTTCACTTAATAGTTCGGTAAACAAACTATTATGTGAAAATCTTATTTTAATTGTAAACAAAATTATTAATCTGAAAACATTTAATATTTCCGAAACAGTCGAAGATAGGTATAGGACATTGTACATGAAATATGTCTGGAATTTTCTAAAGAATCCAAAAATTTAATATTTGACAGAGTGTTGCATTTAAAATAAGTAAGTTGGTATTGACCACTTTTATATGACACACCCTGTATATAAACTTTTTATTTAAAAAATACGCAACTAAAATCCCAATCCGAGCGTTTTTTCGAACACCCTTCCATTTAATTATTATCGAATTTATTCCATTTGGCTGATACACACTGTATAAGAGTTATGCGTAAGAAAACCTTCACAAGGGGATATCGTCTGGGCTATCTTTCAAATCGAAAACGAAATTTATTATATTAATTGTAAATAATATGTAGGTTATTTTGAAAAGTGAACGAAACCCGATTGTTTTCTTTAAATATATCGTAAACACGTAATGCATGTTAACATCATATTTATTTTTTCTACATGATATTTATTTATTTTGACTATTTTGATGTATATGTAATAATGCATTGACTACATGTAAATAAATGTGTTTTGTACTTACTCGGTCAAGTAATTCATCAGACGATGGAGAAATACTAACAAAAACCTTTAAATTCAAAACACACGCTTAAGTTTAAAAATATTTATAAGTAAACTATTTCCAAAGAGTATTAGCGTTAATACCTGGCAAATGCCAACTAGAGATCCCGGGCCGAACAGTAGTTGTTGTAACAACAATTATTGTTATGGCAATATTCGTGAGTTCAGGTTACCAACTTTCTATTAAAGCTGTCAACGTCAAGACACATTTCGGTTGTACCAACTGGCTTTGCTCTTCAGAATAAAGAAGTTGTACCAAGTCCAAATGTCGCATAAGTTATTGTACACTTTCAAATAAATAAAGAATTTAAAGTCACCATTCCCCCGTTTGCCACAAATCGGGCCTCTTTCGTCGCACACTATTAAACAGTATTCTCGAAACAACCAAATTTCGCAGCCGCACGCTTTTCACACGTCCGACATTACAAAAAACGACGAGCAAACGAAAATGCTTTTACAAAAAAATACGCTGTAACAAGACAACTTTATTTGGCGAAAGAACCAACTGCACTGAGCGTAGAACAAGATGCGTCACGCGCACCTAACATATACCCTGAATATATTTTATATATATATATACATACATATAGTTGCTAGAGTAACGTAATAATGAAATGACAGCAATGTATTTTAGTGTGTATTTTATTTTGCAACATAGGATGTCAAAATAAGTTACTCTATTTTTGAGGTATGTATAGTGTAGAAGAAAAACTGTTATTAGTGAACTGATATAACTCGAATATGAGTTTGAGGAGAGTAGCAGATTTGTTTCAAATTACATATCCTGACCGTCCAAGACCGAGTCCAACTACAATAAGTAGGTTAGTACAGAAGTATAAAAATAATGGATGCATCGTTCCTAATCATAAAAAAAAGAATAGGCCAAGATATGTTATTACGGACGCCAAAAGAGATGAAATTCTACAAACAATCGAAAATAATGATATGCTCTCCACAAGAGCTTTAGCACAAACTACAAATGTAAGCAAATCTTCCGTGCATAAACTACTAAAACAAGAACATTTTAAGTCGTATCATTTTCAAAACCATCAGGAACCAATTGCGAATAATGCAGAAAGAAGAAGTAACTTTTGTGAAATCATGTTGGATAAGCTTCATAATGATGATACTTTACTACGCAGAATTTGCTTTACAGATGAAGCAACATTTTATGTAAATGGTGAAGTAAATTCACAGAAC
The DNA here is from genome assembly GCA_031893035.1 of Dermolepida albohirtum. Taxonomy (NCBI): domain Eukaryota; kingdom Metazoa; phylum Arthropoda; class Insecta; order Coleoptera; family Scarabaeidae; genus Dermolepida; species Dermolepida albohirtum. The sequence continues at coordinate 29,147 of JAVIWB010004110.1, read as the reverse complement.
TGCCGCTACTGGAGTAGACAAAATTTGCATAGATATCATATCACAAGGACTCAGCGGCCACAGAAAGTCAATGTTTGGACTGGGTTGATTGGACACCATATTGTAGGACCGTTTTTTATTGAGGGTACTCTTACAGGAGAAAAATATTTAGAATTGCTTGAGTACAGAGTTTTGCCAGCCCTCCACGCTTTAAATATTGATGGTGAGATTTGGTACCAGCATGATGGCGCGCCGGCACATAATTCTCATATGGTTAGAACACTTTTCAACCAAAGATTTCCAAACCGTTGGATAGGCCATGGAGGAGAAGTAGAATGGTCCGCAAGGTCACCAGACCTGTCTCCAAACGATTTCTTTCTTTGGTCATGTATCAGAAATAAAGTTTTTCATGGAGAACCTCTAAACAATATTGACCAATTAAAAAATATAATACCCCGAGTTGCTGCAAGAGAAATAACTCCAGAGCAGATACAAAATACAATAAATGAATTCTACAATCGCTTAGGATACTCTCTGGCCGTCAATGGTGACATTTTTGAAAATTTGTTAAATTAGTTTTTAAATTTTGTTCAACTACTGTATTTCACATCCTATGTTCATTATTACGTTACTCTAGCAACTAGTGTATGTACGTATGTGCATGTTGTTATAAAATATATTCACGGTATATACATTTGTATGCATATATATATATATGTATATATATATATATATGTATATATGTATATGTATATATATATATATATATACATATGTATATGTATATATATATAACAAATATATACACATATATATATATATATATATATATATATTTGTGTGTGTGTGTGTGTGTGTGTATGTGTGTGAGTGTACGTGTGTATACGCGGGTGAATTGATATGTAAAGTCTTCAACTGTATAAAATAAGAATAAGAAAAGATAAAATAATGAAATCAGTCTGAAAATGAAGGGAATTTATTGTATTACCAATGTATATAATTATTTGTGCACACAATTACCATTTAGTGCAATACATTTCTTCAAACGCTGAATTAATTTCTTCATTCCGGCCGTGAAAAAAACCTTTCTTATTTATTGTGGATCCAATTGCAAAGAGAAATCCTAACTTCAGTGTTTGATGAAAAATGTTGACCTTTCGATACCTCCTTCAATTTTGGGAATAACCAGAAACATGAAGGTGCCGAATCAGGATTGTTCGGAGGGTGAAAAACAACCGTGAAATTATGACCTGGTGGTGATATTCAAGAGAAAATCATCTCCTTCACGCTGATACTGGTGAAGAACTTCTTGACAAATGCTTTTTCATGATATTCATTAGTTGTTGCGGAACCCATCTAACACAACTTTTTTCGTAATACAATTTTTGAACAGTATTCTGGACTCTCTTGATTAATGACTAATTGCTGAATAATTTCTTTTTGCGTAATCCGGCGATTTCCTTGGATCGCTGCATTCATTTGTCTTTGATTTTTCTCATAAAACACCGATATTGGTGGATCTGGTCTGTTTTCATTGTGCCTCTATGACAAGTTTACACGTCAAATTCATTGACGAGCATTCTTCACATCCCTACAATCGCTGCCACTAACAGCTTTCAAATAGTTGTAAAACGGTGAGAGTGCATCTTTCTAACATTAAAAATTCTATCATAGATCATTACTTAGTACGTAACTGAAAAAATCCAACTCACGATAATTGCTACTCAACACGATACATAAGAAAATGAAACTTTGCATGCTAAAACGAGGATACTCGAAATTATTGTTTGCAAGTTAAAATTTGTTTCTATCCTCACACTCACATAATGACATTATTGGAGATCTTATATATATATATATATATATATATATATATATATATATATATATATATATATACATTATATATACTGTATATAGTAAATAATCGAATTACAATTACTTCTAAATACTTACATGATAAGATTAAAATAATGTAATACAATGGTTCTTATGAATATACTAGAAAGTAATAATTCATACTGATCGTTATAAGCTCATTTTGTCATCAGTGTAAATTTTTTTGTGAATATAATACCCCGTTAAAATTTTCATGTCGTTTATAAATCAATTCGAGTTTCTCAAATTCGTAATTCGTATCTTACTTAATTTGTGTCGTTACGTTCTTGCATTGCCGAATATCTGAACGCTAGTAGCCTATGTTCTGCAAAATTCATTAGAATTAACTTGGGTCATTCTTTCTCTTATTCTTTTGTGATATTACTAGCGGCCCCTCGATAGTAATACCGTAAGTCTGATTATAAATAAGCTAGAGTTCGTTTCTTCGATTTCCTAATTGTGTGTTAATTAGAGATTTCGATGGGTGGGGTTGGGTGGTGGAATTCATGTTAAATGGTTTTGTATACATATATATTGTATATATATATGTATATATATATATATATATATATATATATATATATATATATATATATATATACATATGTATATATATATAAGTCTGTACTGGTTATATTTGTCGTCCCGTTCATAATACTGGAAACACGTGATTCTCTTTAGACATGGAGAGATAAATTAATCTGTAAAGTGGTTACATATCAGTCTTAAATTAATAATAATAATAATAATAATTTATTGATGTTATATATACATACACACGTCATTGCATTATCATATAAAAAATAAAAACACAAAAAAGAAAACCTTTGTGGCCCACAATTAATGCGCCACCAAATACGTTAAAACCCGCAAGGTCTATACAAAACAAAACACCAGAGTAACGATTAAAACATAAAAACTCAAAAATGGTAATGTCAAAATTTATACTTCAAAAAGTCATTTACTGAATAGAAAACGTTCACCATCAGCACCTTTTTTATCAATCTCTTGAGACTAATCCATGGTAGGCTCCTAAACCTATAAGGCAAAGCATTGTATATCTTCACGGCCATGTAATTTGAACTTAGCTGACTTTTCCCAATGCGATGATACGGTATGACCAAACTACTCTGGTTTCGTGTTTCATATTCGTGAAAATCACCATTTTTGCAGAACTTATCTGGCGACTTATGAACAAACTCCAGGCAAGCAAGTATATACAAGGATGAGAGGGTCAGTATTTTGTGTTTTCTGAATAGGTTTACACAACTTGTGGTATTAGATACACCACTAAGGGCTCTGATTGCACTCTTCTGCATCCTGAAAACCGCCTCAGCCGCGCCAGACGCGCCCCACATCAATAGGTCATACAAGACCCTTCCCTGAAAAATTGCATACTACACAATCCTAGCCGCCTCGGGTGTAGCCACTAGTTTCAGTATGGAGTATATTGCTGATTATTAAGTACATATAACTTATTTAAATTTATTATTCACTGATAATAAACAATATTATCGTGGTTATTTACATAACCACTGTTACAATTCTATACTTTGTTTTATTTTAGCATAGATTGTACATGTTCACTATACTACTAACGAAGCATCAATCTTCCAATTTTAAATTGTACTGTATTTATAAGTAAATTTATATACGACCAATAGAAAAAGGCAGTGACAAGAGAATAACGATATTTTCAAAATTGAAATACGAATTACAAAATGATTAATTAATTTTAGATTTCCAAACTTATATTTGCTCAATTATATCTTATTCTTTAAATTAAAATTTTAATTTTATGAATGTCAACATAACTCAACTTTCAAATCATATAACTTTAACTTTTTATCATAACTGTCTTTATAAATAATATTTCTCCAAATTTCGCATAACTATCTATTCTTTTATTTAAAGAAAACGGCGACTGAAGCGTATCGAGAACTCCAAAAAGTTTACGGAGATGCTGCTCTAAGTGAAACAACGTGCCGTGATTGGTTCCGTCGCTTCAAAGACGGTGATTTCGATGTTGCCGACCGTTCGCGTAAAGGAAGACCAAAAACCTTCGAAGACGCTGAATTGGAGGCATTGCTCGATGAGGATCCGTGCCAAACACAAACAGAGCTTTCTTCAGCATTAGGAGTTACTCGCCAAGTCATTTCCCAGTGATCGCATGTGTTGGCAATGATTCAAAAACAAGGAACTTGGGTTCCTTATGATTTGAAGCCAAGAGACTTTGAGCGTCGTTTTTTCGCCTGTGAACAACTGCTCCAGCGGCAAAAAAGGAAGGGTTTTCTTCATCGCATCATTACGGGTGATGAAAAATGGATTCATTACAGCAACCTAAAGAGAACAGAATCATGGGGGCTACCCGATCATGCTTCTACGTCGTCGGTTCGGCCGAATATTCAAGCTGCGAAGGTTTTGCTGTGTATTTGGTGGGACCAGGGCGGTGTTATTTATTATGAGCTGCTGAAACCGAACGAAACCATCGCTGGGGAACGGTGTCGAACTCAATTGATGCGATTGAGCCGAGCACTGCGCGAAAAGCAGCCACAATACGAGCAGAGGCACGAAAAAGTGATTCTACAGTATGACAACGCTCGGCCTCCCGTTGCCAAACCCGTTAAAACCTACTTAGAAACGCTCAAATGGAAGGTCCTACCCCACCCGCCATATTCCCCACATATTGCTCCGTCCGATTATTACTTGTTCCGTTCGATGTCACATGGTCTGGCTAATCAGCAGTTCCGCTCATATGAAGGCATCTCAAAATGGCTTGATTCGTGGATAGCCTCAAAAGACGAACACTTCTACCGTGACGGTATTCGAGCTTTGCCAGAAAGATGGGAAAAAGTTGTCGCTAGCGATGGGCAATATTTTAAATGATTCATTTGTAAACATTTTTTCACAATAAAGTTGCATTTTCATAAAAAAAAACAGCGAGAATTTAGTTGCGCACCTAATACATTTTATTAATCTAGGAGATTATTCTTCCATAATCCACTAAGTTTAATTTTTAGTTATTATTCTCAAATTAGGATAATGTTTTATTTACTTACATATCTTTTTTGTGAGATTTTTCCTATATTGTAGCTTTTCTTGAAATTGTTTACTTCAAAGAACTGATCAGCTGATTTTCTGTAAATTGTATTTTTTTAATAACAATGAGTAATAATTGTTGATGTTTTACCACTAGTCTAATTTTCATTTGCTCCGTAAACTGTTTTGGATTTACGGTAAAAATTATTTTGATATTATTATTGTCCTCTCATGATTATCTTTACTTTATCTAGAGGTCTCGTCTCATCTTAGTTATTATTTTATGACTACTGCGTTTTCTTTTAGGTACCGTTTTTAATTAATTTTCAAACATTTAATTGTTTCGTACTTGATATATTTTACCATTAGTTGTTTTTTAACCCTTGATCTTGTAATGATTATTATTTTCTTCCCCTCTCTGCTATTTTCGTTTAGTGCGATATGCAGAGTGTTCCAAAAAAATATACGTATTTCGAATGCATATATTTATTAAACTTTAAGACATATGAATATGAAACTTTACACACATATTTACGAACTTCTCAAGTTCAGATTACAGATGTTCAATATGTCCTCTATCAGCGACACGATAATATCACATCGATACTCAAATTCCTCTGATACTCGGGCAAGTATGTCCTTCGTCACTGATATTATGGCAGTAGGAATCCGGTTCTTCAACTCTTCTAGGTTCTCTGGGAGTGATGGTACATAAACGTTGTCTTTAACAGGAAGAAGTCACAGGGTGTCAAATCCGGTGACCGAGGAGCCCAGCTGAAATACGCTAAGTCGCCAGCTCCTTGAAAACCAATCCAACGGTTCGGTAGAGTTTCATTCTGATATTCACACACTTGGCGACTCCAGTGAGGGGGGTACCCCGTCTTGTTGAAAAATGAAGTTATTTTCGTGCAGCCTCGGAAACAACCAGCTTTGTAACATAGCGAGATGCTGCTGACCGTAAACCGTGTTTGCATCAAAGAAGAATGGCCCGTAAACAGATGATCGAGGTATAGCAAAAAACACATTGATTTTAGGCGAATCTCGTACATGTTCAATGGCTGCATGTGGGTTCTGTAGACCCCAAATTCGAACATTGTGTTTGTTTACCAAACTACTAACATGGAAAGTCGCTTCATCACAGAACACGATGCGTTGTGCGAAAGTGTTATCATTGTCAATAGCATCATGAATCTCGTTACTAAATTCAACATGTTTCCGTTTGTCATCAGGACCAAGAGCTTGTAACAACTGCAATTTGAACGGCTTCATAACCAACCAACATCTCAAAGCACGCCCAATTGTTGTTGTAGGCAGTTGTAACTCCCGACTGGCACGACGAGTTGATTTTGAAGGATTACATTTAAAAGCAGTTTGAATTCGTGCAACATTTTCTTCAGAAACATGAGGGCGGCCAGGACTCTTTCCTTTACATACACATCCTGTATCTACAAACTGTCGATACCATCTGCGAATGTTCCACCCATTCGGAAGATCAATTTGGTAGCTCAACCTGAAACGTCTTTGCACTGTTGTCACGGAATTGCACTTCGCAAACTCGAGAACACAAGCTATTTTAAATATATGACGGTTAGCAAGAAAAATACTATGTATTCGTTTCTCCACTAGCCGAGCTGAGGTGCAGCGATCGATAGTTTGGACAAAATAATACTTTTTAATACGTATGTTCTTTTTGAAACACGCTGTATATTAGGCGATGACACGATTAACCTCTCCCCTTGTCACGAGATTCTTGTAAAGTTAACAATGTGCTCTAGTTAAGAAAACGTTTTGGAAAGAAGTTTAATATTATGAAAGTTAGTTTCGTTCAGCGGATTAATAGATTAATAAATTACTGGTTCCTTTAAAATTAGTATGGTTGGCGATAAGGGTTCTGAATGCAAGTTGAACAGAACTTCGCTCTTATATGGTTCTAGGTCACCGGCATTTTTTATTATCTTATAAATTGTTGAATTATCATCTACATTTGTCTACTTTACAGAGGTATGCACTTACAATATTACTTTATGATTGAAGTACTTTTACACTTTTCGTTTTGATATTTCCTTATGTTTGGAATTATCATCCCTGTGTCAACCACATTAAAGTGTAAGGTGATTCAATCCCAGGGAGTTAAACTACTAAAGTGATTTCTTTATGTATTATATCGAGATCCACTGATGGATACTTAAGGGACTATCAAAGCCATATATACTTAAGGTAGGATTATCTAATTTATCCTTGCGAACCCCTTAAAAGATGGAAACTAGTAGGTGATAATCTTTTGTGCCAAGATTCAAATAACTTTTGAATACAGGCAGTAAAATAATTTTAAAGTTAATAATTTAATATTATACAGTTTTTTACACTTAATAATTCAATGAGATACAGTCTATAGTTATAAAGTTAATAATTTAATATTATAAAGTTTTTTATACATAATAATGCAATAGGATACTGTCAGTAAATTTAACATTAATAATTTAATATTATGTCGTAATTTCTTTTACATTTAACCCCATAACTTAATAGTATACAGTCTGTCATTTTTAAGGTTGATCATTTCATATTATACTGATAGTACTTCTAACATTAATAAATCAATAATCCCCAATCGATTCAGTAAATAAATCATTTATATTCAATAACTTATATACAGTCCGTAATTCTTTAATTGTATAATGAATAGAAGTGTAGAGAATATGATTATAGAATACATATACAGTCTGCAAATTATTTTCTTGTGATCATTGTGTTGTTAAATTTTGTGAACTGAATACGTATTCGTACTCTCCCCTTTTACAATTAAATATGAAAATTAATTTTTGGTATAAATCACGGTTGTTATTGTGGTTGTGGGATTTTTTTAATTGTAGCTTCGTCTCTCTAAAATTTTTTTAAAATTCTCTTTGGTTGGTGGTTGTTCAAATTGCATGTGTTTGGTGGTTTAGTGCTTAATTATCAGCAAGGATTTCTAGAGGAAGATGACATTGTGGCGCCTTGTAGATATTTATGTTCAGAGAATTCTGAATTACCAATTATAGCCTACGAAAGCAATGAAACATACTGTTTATAATCTTTAATGACGTTAATAGTATACTTATAACTGTAAATAATGTATTTAAAAATGTAAATAACTGTCAAAGACCTTCGGGTTAAAATTTAACCGAGTTCAGGAGGGACGTCTCTCGTTACTATTGTAATCAGGAATGCGATGTCAAAGAGGTCTCAAAACCTTGAGTGGTATTATAATTAAAGTGCGCTAGCTGGCTTTTTAATAATGATTAGAATTTCCTTAACTAATTACAGTGGTACCTTAGCGACTCGTTCTTCTTACTAATTAATTAACTAAATTACACATACTTTAAATATTTCGTTACAAAGAATAATTACTACATATCTACCCTGATTGCACGAACTTCTAAATTAATCTGGCACTGTGCATCTACCCTGTCCGTTTACGTTACTCCTGTCAAATTAAGAAGTCTGTCGTTCTCGATGTAGACGTAGAATGCGAGGACGGCTTCTGAGTTAGCGCTAATTAGCATGGTAATTATCAGGTGCAAGTTATAACCCAACACTTAAGATCCTAAAATTCTAGCGAAAAATAATACTAAATAGTACAGGAAAGTAAATAAGAACTAGTATTCCTACCTCAGTTGCTGAGAGTATCTAAATGAACATTTTTATGCAAAAAGAGCGGCAAAAAACAAAATGGTGGTGCAATCTCCAAGTGCTCCGATAATATTAGTCGAACAAATTTCAAACAAATTACAGAATTAATTAAAGCTTAATCGATTCATAATCCAACAATACTAGAAGCAACAAAACATATTTTCTTTCGGCTACGCTTAAGTCATGGGACACAAAAAAGTTTTAAAATACCAAAACGATGTTACATGGTACGATTCGCACAACAGTCATGAATGTTCTAGAAATTTTCTCCATGTCTAAAGGGAATCACGTGTTTTCAGTATCTTGAATGGGACGTAAAGTATCCAGTTTTTCTTAAGAGGCAGTTAATTATTAATATATATATATATATTAATTATATCTAAAACCATTAATCATGAATCCCACCACCAAATGCACACCATCGAAATCTCCAATTAACGTACAATTAGGAAATCGAAGAAACGAACCATTACTCCTTTAAGGTAATTTTGATGGAGCCTGTAGTTGATTCACTTGATCACTGAAGGTTGATATATAACCCCTTGCCACATTAATTTTCTTATTCTATATACGTATTTCGACAACTAAGTTGTCATCATCAACAGATAATTAGAAAGTGTCGCACCTGGAAAACTACGGCGAAAAATATCCGTACGAAAACAAACTTCGTACGCGTTCAGTACCGTTGAGAACCAGAATGTAGACTGTACATTCGTCTCACAAGATTTTTAAAAATTGTTTTACGTAAACTAGGATGAATGACTTTAAAAAAGGAATACGGACAAGACAGATAAATACCTATATGTGATTTATTGCACTGTCCCTTTTCTGTCAATTAGCAGACCGAATAGAGGCGAATTGTTATTAGCCACATCGATGTTTAACACATGGCCTTCATTCTTCAAAATGTACATACTTTCTACGTATCTAATTCGCGATAATTACACACGTTCTTAATCAAATGCAAACAATTCGCGTTAATACTATGATTGCAATCCAACACATGCTTTGCTAAACTCGATTTTTCCGGCTGGTTGAATTTTATATGCGCGATGTGTTCTTTATACCGGGTTTCTATCCATCGTTTTGTTTGGCCGATGTATTGTTTACTACAATCTAAACATTTAATGCCATATATTCCCGATTTCTTGTTATACTCGATTTTGTCTTTCGCATTTCCTAAAAGGGATTTTATGGAGTTAGTGGACCGAAAAGTAACTTTGAAACCACGCTCTTTAAAAACATTTCAATTTTTCGTCAAACGGTGGAAAGGTAAACATACAAATATATACATATATGTACATATATATATATATATATGTTAGGTGCTCGTGACGCATTTTGTTCTGCGCTCGGTGTAATCGGTTCTTTCGCAAATAAGATCGTGTCTTGTTACAGCACATTTTTTGTAAAAGCATTTTCGTTTGCTCGTCGTTTTTTGCAATGTCGGACGTGTGAATAGCGCGCCGCTGTGAAATTTGGAGATTTTGAGGAGACTTCCACGGTCACTGCATGAATCGCTGGCTTTTCGGATATCGCACCGTGTGCCTTACCGGTCCTTAGAAGGATTGTTTTAACGACGTTTCAATGAGATCTCCCATCTTCTCCTCTCGGCTTTCGTTTAGCTTGAAACAGGCGAATGAAGCTTAGTCTAGGCGCTCCTATTTTTATACGATCCGTCTTCGCTGTTGCCTGTGCCAAGCGGTATTGGGGGGGTGGCTCATGGTAGAGGTACATGCGTCGGCAGTTTTATGTTGTCCGTTGTTTGTTTCATTGCTCTGTCTTCTTCGCATATTTTTTCCGATATTAATAATTAATGGTTTCCAGGCACGCGGTAGGTGTTATCCACCATCGTGTGTATTTAGGTTATCGAGTCGCTTCTCTATTTTTATATGCTCTTGTTTGACTCTTGTTTGTAGGTATTCGCTTTCTGCTATAGTTTTTATTCTCGTTAAACGTGATATTGTATCCTGTCATAATCGTGTGCTGGACTAAAGATGACGTTGTTTTCGTCTGTACTGCGTTGCAGTGTTTTTCCCTACAAATATTTACTGTTGTGTTTGTCTGTCCTATATAGGATGGGTTCCAGTCCCCATAGGAAATGTTATACACTCTTTGTCATTCTAAGATGATTTTATCTTTCGGATTTCCTATCTCCTTTTCTATTGTCTTGTCTGTTGTAAATATAGTATCTATGTTGTGTTTCTGCAGTATTCTTTTAATTCCATCGGTCGTTCCTTTTTATATACAGTAGATAAGCCTCTTTATTGTTTTCTTTTTTGTGTTTTTGTCGGAATGCTTTCTTAAGTTGCTTGCTAAATCTATTAGTAGTGCCACGCCTATAGAGAAAGAAATAAGGAAACGTAGTACATTTCTGTTGCAGTTGAAAGGAAAGAAAATTATAGATGATTTAAAGAGTGTTTCATAAAAAGTTATCCCGACATATTCTATTAATTCAGAAAACCAATCTTTTATCCACGAGTTAATTAGTGAACTATTCCTAAACGTCTCATATTTTCAAATTAATATATGAATAGAGCTCAATTTACTTCTGCATTTTATATAGACGTTCCTTATTAGAAAATTTAACAACCACATTTGGCGAACATTGATAACTTTGAAAGTTAATTATTAATTATTGAAATTAACATAAATTTCTCTTACGTTTTTTAAAATTCAGGGAAAGAATATTGAAATATACAATTTATAAATTTTCGGCTAGTTTTAAAAAATATATTATTTTAAAATTATTATTGAAATATTTTAATTTAGTTTAAACCACAATTAACTTTTAAATTTAAATACTGAATGTTATCTAAATCTGGTTTGCTAAACTTCCTAGTAAAGGACGTCTACATAAACTGAAAACAGGCTAATACAAATATAATATATAATATTGGGAAAAATTATTAAATACAAGGAAGTCGAAATTTAATACTCCCGTATTATTAATTTTCAATCTCTAACTTAAGGTCATACTTTCTATTTGTGAAAAATCTATGGTGACGATTATATATAATCTCGTGTTTAAATACAATCACATCATAGATAACTTTGACGACATTCTTATTTCTTGTTATACTTAGATTAATTTGAAGGCATTTACTGTAGATGTTCAATTATGTAAGAAAGAAAGAATTATAAATGAATTCTAGGTGACCTTTCCTTATATGATTATATGTTTAATATTAGCCAATTTCCGTAGAGAGATTTCAGAATTAGTGAATAATTAATGAAAATATCGAATACAATTCGCGCGTAAAGTAATGCTACAGCACGGGCAAATATTATATTGTACATACGTATATTTCGTCTCTATAGTAAGGCGATATTTATAAATATATTAACGTGTCAAAATTCATTAGAATACTGATATAAAATGTAAATTATTCTGTTTTGTTTTATTTTTATATTTTTTATATGTAGTATTGACAAAAATATTGAATTGTTTTCCTACAAAAATTTGTTAAGATGCAAACAAGTGATTTAATTTTTTGTCCAAAAATTTTCCGATTTTACTGTCTTTTATTGCAAACTTGCGTTTGTTGCTATTACATTTAAAGAATTATGTTCTCTATGCTGTCAAAAATAAGTTTTACGGCCACTAACGAATATAAATTACTTGCGGTTTGCAGTGGTGTATTTATAAAAAAATTACTGTATTTATAAAATTAACTTCAATGTGTTGTTTAGAATTTTAAGTAGGTATTTGTTTAGAAAAAATATATTAAATAATTACACGTTAACGTTACCATCATCATATATTAGGCAGTAATGTAATAAAAAGAGTACTACAAAACGTTAAATGAATTGTTGCGTACCACGTAAAGTTTATAGTTATTTAAGTATTATTAAAAAAAATGAAACTTTGTATGGAATGTGGAAATTGTAGGCGTAAGAAGTGTTATCTAAAAATATCTAAAAGTCATTCACGCAGAATTCGTATTTCTTTGTCTAACATAATCTTAATGAAATTCCAACTGGATATCAACTTCGTATTATACGGTTCATTGAAAGCTCCTTCGAATCCATTACGCTAAAACTAACAAACTCTCTACCCTTAAACCGTTTCAGACGAACAGACGTTTTGTGATTAAATTAAAGATATTTATTATAGTAAGTATCCAAACTGTAAAGTCAATTAAAATCTTCCCCTTGCTTGTTCTATACACGCGGGGCCGGCATAATCCACTTTGCCCACATTTTCATCCAAACCGTCTAATCATATATAGTATATGTCTTTTGTTTGTCTTTAATATAATGTTTGCTATGCATTTTGGAGTATTGGTTTTCGAATTTTGCTAATCCTTATAAACATTAATTCTATAATTGATCGACGAAATACATATTATTCTATGGATTTGGAAAAGAAGTAATTCCAAGCTGGAACTGCGTCTCTGGTACTGATGCTCCACTTCTTGACGTTCCGTTTGCTGTTGTAAGGAAAATCCTCAAAATAGCTGTTAGTCTTTTCGCTGCTACATTGAATCTGAAGGTTCGTTAGTTCACGAAAGGGCTATATAGAAATTATACTTAGTTACTGAAGCGCTGCGCTTACGGTGGATTGGTTTTGAAAAGCAGATTACATTACATCGATGATGGCTACTTTTATACAATTCCTGTATAACTCCTTCTCAAACCAACAGACTTCTCCAGTTTCATTGCAACAACGAGAAGATCAACAGTTGCCCTGAGGATGTGAAATTAAAGTAATTACCAAGAGTTTTGTTGATATCGAATTAGTTTTCGGAATGGTAAATTTTAATCATTTTCATTATTAGCTATTCTTTTTTAAATTTTTTGTATGGTTCTGAACACAAATTTACAAATGCTTCGTTATTGACAGAAAAAGCCTTCCATACAAATACGACGATTATGGAATTCTTGGATATCGGGGTGTAAAAATATTGTAAACTGTAGGGGCAGAGAAAACGGAAAGGTTTAATGGTAATATTTAATATACCTTTTTTTTTACTTTTTAACTATCTAATAATTGAAGGAATGGTACTATAACTATATCTTTATATCTACTAAACAAAGTAGGTAATTTCTTTTGATGGATCAGGTGTGCACTTAGAATATACTGAAGTCATTTTTTATTAAAAGCAAAATGTTTAAAATAATGAGTTGCTTGGCTTTATGCTTTTTCTTCAACAATAATGATTTCTTAGGAGAATGTCTAGACATTTTATTGATAGTAGATTGTCAGAGACTACAATTTGATCAGTTTAGTTCATTTGATCGTTTTGTTTCTGCGTTTCTATTACTTTCAAACGCTAATTCTATGTCGTGTATATTGGTAGCCTACAGAATATTATTTTTGCCAAGATTTCGTCAATCTTTTCCTTGTATTCGCCTCCCTATGTCGACTAGCGTTTTTGTGTTTATTTTTGACTGGCCCATATTGCAGAAAGACTGCTGAACGCCAAACATTCTTCTAAGTGGCGTTCATGGTTGAAGATTTAATATGACACTATGATGCTTTGATATTTTATATCGTACGCATAATACTGTAATATTGTCAAAATTCACGATATTTTTTGCGCTCAAATTGCTCTGTAGCTTTTAATATGATTTTAAAAGTATATTTCAAGTCAAGCCTCTTGAAGACGCCAATAACTCCTTGATCCATCATTGATTTTTAGATGCTGCGAGGTTGATAGTATTATCAATTACCAACAAGGCTTTAAAGTTTAAAGTTTTGTATAAAGTGATTTGCATTTAACCACCTAATAATTAAAAATTGAATTTATCATCTATGTATTTTTATTAGATGCCCTTTTCTACATTCCAAAGAGCATAAGGATTTTCTGATTAATATATCAATAATGGTTTGCGTTTAAAATCTAAAAAGTATTGTCACAAAGTAGGACTGCCCTTTAGTTAGTATCTCTTTTGTAATAAAGGTCTCATTACCTTTTTCAGATAATGACGTAACTTACGAAAAGAAAATTTAATTGACTCCATATTAGATTTTATGATCCTAAAAGTAGATTTGTTAAAACTGTAAAACCGTACAATTTCTGATTTAGTTAGATTATTATTATAGTTATTTCACTTTTTTTCTCTTTCTAAACAACTTTAAAATTTAGTTGATATTTCATATTTCTATAAAGTTTAACTTACCGACAATACAATATTTCACGTTTCGATTATCATCAAAAATTATGTGGTACAAAATTTAGTATTTTAAGTAATTCACAAATAATCTACACATATTGTATATATTATATATAAAAATAGTAATTATGGTTAGGCAAGGAAGTGCCTTCGATACGGAAGACGTATGCCGAGAGATGTAGTAAAAAACGAATCACCAAGAGCGACGTTAAGCGGCGTTATTTAAATATGTGTTTAGTTTATTTTGTGCACCAAAAATGACATAACACAGGATAACATTTAGCTCAGTAGATGTCTAACCCAAATTTCGCAGGATCTAGAATAATTTAGTAAGTTAATAAAAATTAACGAATTACTATTTGACTAATAATGCCCGGTATTTGAAATTTTAATACTCAAGTAGTTTGCGACCTCATAATATTTTCAAGCGACATTCATCCACATGGTGCGTATTAGAAAACAAACACTAATTTACTATTAAAGAAACTGCACTAAAAGCAACGATTAGGTGTTCTACTATTATTATTATTGTTAGTCTGATGGTATGTAATACGTAAGCGGGAAGCATTTTACAATCTATTTAAAACTACATATATTTTGTTTTATATTTTGAAAGGTATAATTTTCAAAATTAATCCACTCCAAATCGCTAATATGACAAGAGTCCCCTATTACTGACACAAAATGGCGCCGTATTACCCGTCATGCGTAGCTTACCGCGATGCCATCTTGTTAAATTATTGTCTATTTTTTACAATAAAATCTCAGTCATTATTTAATTGCCAGACCGTAAAGCATAAAATAAATCGTAATGTAAAAATTTAAAAGAAAACTAATTTAAATAACTATAAAATCATGTCATATTTAGACACAAAAAGCAAATAATAGAATGAAGGTATTTATGTGCGTTGGGTACAGTTAAGATGATATGAGGCACGAGGTGTGGCAATTAAATAACGATACTGGTGTGAGAAATATTATTTATTGCAAATAAACTTATACTTAACTTTTATCCCTTTAACATACTCTCCTCCCCTATCTATACACCGCTGTATATGTGTCTTCCATTGTTCAAAACAATGCTGCAATTCATCAGTTGTCATCCTCTTCAACTCTGCCGTTTTTGCTTTTACTGATTCAACAGATTGAAAATGTGTTCTCTTTAATGCGCTTTTCACTTTTGGAAACAGGTAGAAGTCACATGGTGCGAGATCTGGTGAAACCGAAGATGATCAAGCACATCAATGCGCTTACTCGCTACAGCTGCTTCACAGATAGGGCATTGTGAGCACAAACTTTTGTCATGTTTAATTCATCATGCAAAATGTGTTTGACTATTCGTTTGTTAATGTTTACCATATTGGCAGTCATCTGAATACTCAGACGTTGGTCTTGTATTAATTTTCCGAACGTTCCCTACAGTCCTTGCAGTGCCAGGTTGACCAGGATGTTCATTATCTACGATCTCTTCCTAACCTTCAAAAAACCGCTTATGCCATTCAAAAACTCAAGTACGTGACATAACATTATCACCAAATACCTCCTTTAGCATTTGTAAACATTCTGTTGGCGATTTAGTTAATTTGACAAGAAATTTCAAGTTAATTCACTGTTCGATTTTTACGTCAACTATTATCACGGCACTGCTAACTAAATTGTTACTTGTAGAGGACACTGGTGCTCTACAATTAAAGCTCGAAAGTAAACTAAAGCAGACAGAGAGACGAAAGGACGGGTTGTTGCTTGGAAAGTATCAAGGTCAATGACATTCCAATTACAGCTTCGCTCGGTATGGCTGCGTGATGCAGCGTGATGTATGCAATTCAATTTCGCCTACTTTAGTTTTATCATTTATTCTTGCTGACGTTATTGCACTTTAAAAGACAACTCTATTATACCTTCATACCCTATAAACTTGAATACAATGCCTTTGTTTGGTATACTCATTGCATTTGCATATGAAAATTGAAAGAGTGAGAAGAGATTTTAGAAATGTCTTGCGTGTAAATTAATTAAACTTGTCAATAATGTAATAGATTTTTTCTTTCATTTTATTATAGGATCACTTCCATGTTCCACTGAATTAAAGACACTCTAATCTTTTGGTATGGTTTTTTGTAATTTTGAGATGCGAAGAATATTATGAGCGATAGAATCATATATAATAATTGTATGATATACGTAATATGTGGTTGAGTTGAAAATCCGCATTTAATGTTTAAGTCTGCATTTATGATTTTTATAAAAAAATACTTTTTAATACTTAGATATCTTTCTATAGTATTTTTATTATGTTTTATTTTTTTTAAAACACTTTTTATAAATGGCTTTAAACAGATTTTCTACGTTTTCGTGCTTAAATAAGAATAAGTACTTTTGGTATCAAAGATGTCTATCTTCATAATAATATAATGCTAAAATGAATATTTTGTCAAATGTTTTAAATGATATATATAAAAATGTAAATAATAAAAGACTAAATAATAGAAGACTAAAAGCATTTGTTGTTAAGCGATGTTAAAATTATCAGTTTCCCTCGTTTAAGTTATGTCTTCTATGTGGTAATGGTATATTTGTTAGCATTGTAATATAAATTTATCATATATAAAAACACAATGAGGCATGAATGTTTTTCAAATGTTTTACGACATAAAAATATGTAGATTAAAAGCGTTTGTTGTTAAGCAGTGTTAAAATTATCACTTTTCCTCGTTTGAGCTAGGTTTTCTATGTGCTAATGATGTATTTGCTAGCATTGTGAAATAAAATTATCATATGTACACAATGATTTTGAAGAATCAGCTCTTTCTGACATAAGTATTTTTTTTAAGAAAGAGAGCATATCCATCTTTACATAGTATCGTACCATTACGTTGTAATTCTATGCGTTCTTAATATGTTTACTTAGAAACTAAGTCTCGTGCAATGCTATATGAAGCTATATCAGCTGTGGTATGATGAATACGTTTAATATGTTTATTTGAGTTATACAGCCTATATCAATCATTATTGGGGTTGATTTATTAATGTCTTTAAACTATACTACTGAATGGTGTTTTTGTAAATAAATTTAAAGCTACGTATATGGGAGACGTTAATACTGTTAATTGTGTATATGTAAAAATTAAAGAAGACTAATGGAAATGAATTCATATCTAATTATATATATTATTGTATTATTTGCACAATTTTTGCACCGTTAATGTTTGAAATATATTAACATCCAATATCACTGGGAGAATATAGGAGTTTTATTTGTTTGTATACAAAAATGTAGTAACGTTTAAAGGTAATTAGTTGTATGTGTGTGTATATATGTATATATATATATATATATATATATATATATATACCGTACTTTCATATTAAAATGCTACAAACACCGTATCATATTATATTAGGGTCTAGATACCGAATGCCGATCAGAATGTAAAGTGATAAGGCGCGAGTCAGTCAAATCACAACAACGACTGACTATAGATTACAGATTAAGTAGTTAAGTAGTTGTTCGTGGTACTTGGCGGAAGGTCTATCACTGACTGTCCAAATTGTTTACGTCCAAAAATTAATAAATTATAATTACTTTTAACTGTACAATTAGATATTTTTACAATAAGTTTCGCATTGAACTAAAAGACTTTTCTAATAAAACGTTTAAAAATAAAAAAAAAACTCTTAAAGAAGCTAAAAAATAAAATAACTTCTCGGAACTTAAAAAATACTCTTTAAACAGAAAATAAATATAACTTGCCAAAACTTATAAAATACTTTTTAAATACAGAAAATAAGTTCAATTAATTAAATTCTCAAATGTACCTCCTGCTTGCGCTAAACAGTACCCCAATCTATTTATTATAAAATTCATTTCGAACGTTGGCCAGTACAAGAGGATTAATAATTTGGAATTGGTGTTCGATATTAACCCGTAATTCTTCCAAATTACTAGCCCTTTCGTCTTGATGCCCATATAACTTTGAATTTATGTAACCCCTTAAAAAAAAGTCATTAGGGGCTAATTCTGGTGACCTTGGTGGCCAGCGAATTATACCACTACTAGATATAACTCTTTGGGAGAATATATTATTTAAATATTCATTCACAATTCTAGTTCCATGGGCCGGACAACCATCATGCTGGAACCATACGTTCTTTAAATTGGGATTAATAGTTCTCAAAGCAGGGACAATATCGTTTCGAAGAAGATTCAAATATATTTCCCCATTTAAATTTCCTTCGATAAAGAATGAACCAATAATGTTATTCCCATAAATACCAGTCCAAACATTCAATTTTTCAGGATACTGTGTCCCCGTATTCAATTGTCGATACTCGTTTTCAATAGACCGATATCGAAGATTCGACGGATTGTGTTTACCGTGCAACGGAAACGTGGATTCATAGGTAAACACGATAGTCCCAATGAAGTGTTCATTCGCATTTTTACGTTCTATTACAGTTTCATAAAATTCCATTCTGCGGTGCTGATCAGCATGGAAAATTTCCTGATGAGTTTGATATTTATAGCATGTGTATTTATTTTTCTTTAATATCTTATGAACTTTACCCACGCTAATACCTATCTCTTCTGATATTTTAGATATAGCAATATTGGAATTTTCTTCGACCATTGCGCAGATCATGACTTCCTGCATTTCTTTATCGTTATTTATTCTCGGTATTTTATGACATTTACATCCCAAAATTCAACCTTCTGATTTAAACTTTTTAACTACTAATGATATTGTTGCTAATGCAGGAAAGGGACGATCTACATACTTTTCAGAGAAAAGGCGCTGGATACGCTGTAAAGAATTACCTTTCAAAGCCCATGTTATCATTTGAATTTTTTCTTCCAATGTATACATTATCAAAGTAATATAATTAAAAAAATATTTAAATTTAAAGGTTTTACCGTAACACACTCTCCCAAATGCTAACCACGAATGACCGTTAATACGATATCGATGCGCCTACAGTCAAATTAGTGGTGGGGCTGCAGCTAGTACGATCAGTAGTCAGGTATAGTCGTGATTTAAATGACTCGCGCCCCACCACTTTACATTCTGATCGGTATTCGGCAGCTAGACCCGAATATAATGTGGAGTTTTCATAGCGAGGTAAAATGAATGCACGGTATATATGTATTTATATATAGACATATATATATATATATATATATATATATATATATATATATATATATATATATATATGATGTTAGATAACTATTATGTATACTTTAATTCTTTTTCATCAATCTTTCTCTGTTAGCATTGCTCTTTTGACACTTTCTAACCATATATTTGTGACATAAAGAGTGTATGTGCTATTTGGAAAAGTAATAAATTCATTGGTAGATTGATGTTTGCGTAAAGTTCTAGTACTATGAATATATGATAGTAAAAAAAAAGAAACTATATTCTAACATGATATTTGAGAAATTTAAAAACGATACCTCTTGCAAACAAAACGTTATTTATTGTTCGGTATGATTTGTCTCTCGACAATGTATAAGCGATGTTTCACTAGTAATACAAATAAAATATAAGTAGAAATGGAAATAGAACCTGATATATGCTAAAATCAATCAATAAATTTTTGATGTTTTTATAAGGATTAATTATGGATTATGAATATTGTTCATCATGAATTACAGGAAAGCAGGCAAAGTTAGCCATTACTTACATTTCTACATATAATCATATTTATCGAAATAGTGATGACTATATTATGATCATATAAATAAATTAATGTATTTGTTCAGTTTCTAGATTTTTAAGAGATAATTGAGTATGATAAAGATAGATTCAATATTTTAATTGAAAAAATAATTAAATGTGTTTTTAACATATGTAATGTAACGACGAACCCTTACCATTATTATACTGCTACACGTATGGTAAAAATAAGTAATTTCTTTCACTAATATTAGTTCCCTAAACTTCTCCATTGATGTGGTTGTAACTTCGTCTTAAACATTTTTAGAGGTATTTGCCTAATTTGATCCGGACCCATTTTAAACAAATCTCAATTGTGCTCATACACATAAAGAATCACATCAATCACTCTATTCATATATTCTCCAAAGTTAAATTGCATCACTGATGTTTTCTATTTTATACCTTAATAATTTGCATATTGTAATAATATTAGCGTAGGTATAATTAAATTATTTCTTTTTAGGTATCATATATAATTCCTACCATTAATAGATAGATGATGTGTTCGAACGTGATATTTGAATGTAATAGTTGCGAACCCTGAAAAGAGGCTACCCTTACTTCAAAATCTGGGAGGGGAGAGACATTTCTGATGAGATAAGACAGAGAAGAGCAACAGGTGAAGCGAAGAGGTAACACGCTTGCTGTCGCACCCACGTTAGATATAAAAGTGATCTGGAAGTAATTCTTTGAAGTGTTTAGTGATGGAATAGTTATCCTACAACCATAGATTGGATCCGATTCGAAGATTACCGAATATTGTAGACAAAATTTACGTGTTACGTAAATGAACATAAAGGCGGCCCTTTTTTTAGTAATCGTCTTAATAAAGTAGGTACCCTTTGTAATTGTCTCATCGCCATTATCGAGAAAACTCCGTCGATCACGACAAAAGAATTTCACCGGACTTTCGATCTTTAATTGTAAATTTTGATGATGTACGAATAATGTGACCTTTCTGTTTGTTTTAAGCCAACCGAAAAATTAGAGTCAGTTGCTTCCTGTTGTTAAATTAGATATAATGAAATTTGGTTACCGCTTTACGGCCTGGTGAAAATATTAGAATCGTTTTCCTTACTTTTTTTCTGTTAGTAAATTTCATATAATAAATATTATTAAATAAATTATAACGTTCACGAGCGGCACGTTTTACATGTACTTTTTCCTTGTTTTCTTTGGTTCATATATAAGAAACAGTCCCCTTGTGCACATTTGTTAAATGTTTTATATTTAAACATGTGATAAAAATTACCTGTACCGTCGAACAGATGGGCATTTGAAAACTTAATGTAATTTTTTTGTAAATTTTGTTCGTTTAAAATTTAATTAATCACAGTCATCAATTTCGAGGTTGCAGGAACGGCTAGTTTAATATTTTTATAAACAAACAAAAAAAATTCTTGTAATTACCGTTGCTATAGTTCGTCACTCATAACCAATTCGAAATTGAAGACTCGGCTAGCTTTATTTAGTTGATAGAATTCTCGTTTTTGAGTAAATTCAATGCATTGATTTTCTTTCTTTTTTTTGTAACTGGAGATCGATATTTGTGAAGTTAGTTTTAATTTGTAATATATACCGTTGGTCAAAATTTTGTTACAACACATTAATATGTTCATTTAGCTTTATTGGACTGTTTATTTTTAATTTGCAATATACTCCGTTGGCCAAAATATTGTTACAACACAGTTAAGTTGATTTAGCTGTATTGGATTGTCCCGTTTCAGTTTGTAATATACACCGTTGGCCCAAATGTTTGGTACCAACGCAGATAGTAAGGTGATTTAAATTTATTTAATTGTCAATAAACCATTCCTTCATTTTAATACGCAAGTTTTGTTGTCTTTCTTTTTCTCTTCCTCGTAAAGGAATTAACAAGTAGCAATTGGCGAATTCAGATTAGGAACTCCCGCCCTCATTGACAGCCACTCGGATCTCAACATTGATCCAGGTGTTGCTATGGATAAATGTTGTGGCGCCTCGAAGATCCTAAGAATTTGTGACCGCGACCCGTCTCCCGACGTGAGAAACTGAGCTAGATCCCCAGCAGCAACCCAGAGCTGATATAAAAAAAATCGCAATCTGGGCTAAAGGGAAAAGTCACTCCGATTCCAAAGGGTTGATGCGCCGTAACATATTATTATCATAATGAAACATATAATTTTTTTTGCGCAGAACACATTACATCGTGTTGAAACGTATGATGAGAGCTCCTTTTCCCCACTACTGCAAATTTTACTCAATATGGCTAGTGTCCCATCATTTCTATAAATATTTTTAATGTATGTGCTAATTTATAAATGAAACAAATCATTATTTAACACCTTTTTTATTTCCAGTATTACATAATTTTAGAATATGAACATTAAATATTTTAATTTTACAAGTTATTCATGTAATGCATATATGGTATAACATACCCCCGCCCATTGGGGGATACCAAACTACAAATTCCTGTGAAGGTATCTGTATAAATTGAAGACACGCGAAGTCTATGTCTAAAATATATATTTCCGCTCGACAGTCGGCGTCAGGTTCACTTATGAATTCATATTTATCATAAATTCTCATAATCTTGCTATTATCTACATTTTGATTATAATAACGTAAGACATTCATTAATTCTGCGAGATAAAGTATTGTTTATTCTGATAGATAAATACAACTATTGTATAAATAAACAGTCCATATCTTCAAACTCTAAAGAAAATAAGCAATCGTAAATACTATTCGGTAAATCAACCTCTACTCTTTGTGAACAAATGTTTTCCCTCAGAGCTTGGTTTTAAATCCATCACACCTAGTTAATATAATATTATGCGAGAAAATGAAGACGGTTCGATACTGACACCAAAATTGCTACTATATGAATGTGATTTATATCGTTAGTTGTATATAATACCCATTACTTAAACTTAATGTATGTACATATTTGTATATTTTAATGAGTCCAGTGAATAAATTTGCACATAATTGGTACTCGAAATCTGTTCAGATTTGTCGTGCTTTTAAAATCTGAGTTCTATAGAAAATCTTACAGATAGTCATTTTTTAAATCATACTGGATACATTTATTAAATAACTTATTTTACAGTCATATTTTTTTAAAATTTTATTAACATCCTCTTAACTTCTAGCGACAATGTCGAACTTATACCATTTCAGAATCCTCCATCTTGAATAGTTACCGTATTTGTTGTCATACTCATATATGTTTTTTATTATACTCCTAACGTTTCGAAGTACCAGACCGTATACGTCAATTACTTTTACTTAATTCCAGCGTCGCATTTGATTAAGTACCATATTGAATAACGTTGTCTTAAAAGTTGATGTCTTAAATAGACTCTATATTTGTTATCGTACTATATAAATATATATGTTATGTATATATTTTATTATTGCTAACGTTAAGAGGTTTCAGACTGTATATGTAATTATTTCTATTTCGCTTTAAATTAACTATAATATTGAATCTGTTTCTTTAAAAAACGACAATCTTGAACAGTCATTATATTTGTCACCATACTAATATATTTAATTAATCATCATGAATATCGATTCAATTGCTAACATCATGAGGTCCTAAAGAGTATATGTAATTATTTCTGTTTATTTTTCAATAGTCAGATACTTAAAAATTAGCGTACTTTTCTAGCAGACAATTTGTACTTTCATTCATATGTATTTTATTATACTGGTGAAGTGGTGAGGTTCAAAACTGTATATGTAATTATTTTTATTTGTTTATCACCATTTTCAATTAACTATGATATTGAATTTAAGTTTGTAAAGCCACCATCTTGAACAGTCACCATATTTATTACCATACTACATTATTATGTATGTATTTTATTACAGTGTTGTCGTTACAAAGTGCCAGATTGTATACGTAATTCATACCACTTATTTTCGAATAGTTATATGATCAGATCAAGTTGAAATCAGGAATGTTTTCCGATTACGTGATCACTGTCGTATGAAATAAGTTGTTGACAGGAAGTAAGGATGTTACATTAAATACTATACTTATATTGCTATCAGATGCGATAATGTTAGGAGATACGATTAATATAATCTGAAAAGTTTGTAAATACAGGTTAGGTTAAATGTTATCGATATTGCTAAATCACACGTTTTTATTAACATTTAAGAAGCACCTATATATTGGAAAAGAGAGTTTATTAATAAATCATTTATTTTCAAGCAAGGTGCATATTAGGTATCCTAATGACAGTTATCTGAAACACTTAGAAATTACAAAAACCACATCGGAAGAAAGGAATAAAAATGTATGGAGAAATTAATGTCTTATGAAATATTATTGAAATGATTATTAAATACCTCACAAGAAGAAGCAGTTCGTTTATTTAATGAAAAAGTAAATAACATTTTAAATTTTAACATAATAAAACTAGATAAAAATAAATGTCTAATATAGTGTATTCATTGTCCATGTTTTCATCGATATCAGAAAAAACAAATTCGTCTTCGCCAAAGTTTGCTTCTCTTTCATGCCTATCCTCTATTAATACATTAGTATGTCGAATACATTGCTACCAAAAATCAAGTGTGCAGATATTTAAAGATTGTTGCCACATTTTTAAAACATTTTCATTTCCATATCCTTCGCCAATATGTTTATTGTAGTGCATTTTTGCACGTGCCCAAACAAGTTCAATTGCATTGAATTCATAATGGTATGGCGGAATTCGGAGTACTTCGTGGCCAGTTTTTCTTATCAATTCATCTATTTCATAGACTTTTTATGCCGCATTGCTACTTCAAGCAGTTCACATTTCCTCATTGTAGGTTCATGGACATGAGTGTCCAAACGGTATATGTAATTCCCCCCATTTGTTTTGAGACGTATAACTTGGGCGTTCCTATAGATACTAACCGATTGCTGTAATATAAAGCTATACAAATTGTACTATGACATTAACATTATTTATGTATTTTTAATATGGATGTATTTTTAGAAAATGAAACAAGTATGCAATATCTTTTTATTTCTATGATAGTATTTACATAATAAAATATTTATAAATTCTAACTTTTCTGACGGTCATTCTAAACTGTATAGATAATTATTTTTATATATATTAGAATAATTAGCAGTCGTATATTGTATTAAGCCTTCCAGATTACTAGAGACCAGTTTGTTTTTAACAGTCGACCTGATAGGTTAGTTAAATAGGGTGGGCTAGATGGGGTTGGAGTTAAATGAGATATGTTAAATGGGGTAGGCTAGATGGGGTTGGGGTGGGTTGGGTGGAGTAATATTAAGTAAGGTTGAATTGGTTTAAGGTGAGTTGGATAGGGTTGTATTGGTTTGAGTTGAGTTGGATGGAATATACTGAATAGGGTTGAATTGATTTGAAGTGAGATAGGTGGACTATATTAAATGGAATTGAATTGAGTATATTAAATGGAGTTAAATTGGTTTAAGATGAATTGGTTGGAGTATATGGAATTAAGGTTGAGCTGGCGTTGGTTAACGATAGATTCGGGTTGGGTTAGCGATAGATTAGGGTTGGGTTGACTTTAATGTGAGTTAGATTGGATTAGGGAGGTGGAGGTGGTTTCCATACCGGCGAATATCTTCTACTAAGAATATGATTATTACTTCAAATACGTTTTTATTACTTCGTGTCATATTTTGGTTTTATCACTAAATTTTGCAATTATTTACACAACACATGTTTAAGTTTCATAATAATTTTGAAATACAAAATTAACTTTGTTATTTAAATAATAAGATTGTGTTTTGTATAGTACGATTCCTGCCACTGCCTTCTTTACGTAAAGTGTGTAACGGGTACACACCTGAGACTTTTATGCTGACGCATATATCGGAATGCTAATAAAATAAACATAAATTTTCTATTTCAAGTGTTCCAAATACTATTTTATGCGGGTCGTAGTTTCGATGATCTATAATTTTTGCTTGTCTATGTAAGAGACATTTTTAAATGAAGGAGTAAAATAGTCTCTCAATTTCTCTAGACGTTATGTGTTATTTGAATTAAATTATATTCAACATTAAAGTCAAAGCAAACATAAATGTTTCCAATTCCACTTGATTTGTTAAGTAATGTATTGGTGTTAAATTCTGAAACAATCGAATGCCATTTTCAAATCAATGAAATGTTTGTAAATACATCGAACACATAAGAAACTTACAAGTACCTATATGTGCACTAAACACCTCCCATAAACTTAATTAGAATTTAATGAGTAAAAAGCCACCGCCTATAGAAGTTAGAATGCCCATTGCTTATTTAAACAATTATTATTGCATTTAATAAACCTTTAGTTTTAATTCTGCATAGAATTAGAAAAATAAAGATAATAGTAATACCTTCAAATAAATTTTATATAACAAAAGTCTTACTTTTAACAACCTTCTGCCATAAAACCACAAATTAGTTTAATAATACATTTCGTTATAATAAAAATAAAGTATGAATTATTGATATTAATATTGCAGCAAGTTGTGTTGTAGCAATATTAAAAAATTCTTTTCATATTGTAACAATTATTGCTTTCAACTGCGTATCGTAGAGGCAAAAAATAATTTCTTTAAATAACGTTTCGGTTGTTTACCAAAGGTATTATAAATTAATATACCTAAATTAGTCTTATATAAAATGAATTTATAAGATGATGTGATTTATCGTTAGAAAATTTACGATTGCAAGCCCACGACTTCGACGCTAATTTTAAATTGGAATATTTCATCACCCTTAGAAATAAATTTGTGCAAATTAACGGCACTGTAGTGACATGCATATTTACCATGAAAGTATTCCTCTTCTCGAAAAACAAAAAATATATTAGAACTTTGAACTTATTAAATTAATGTATTTAATAATTCTCCAAAAATTACGCAATTTTTATAGTGTTGCATTGATTCAAATTTGATTGGGAATAGGTGTCTGGTTAGTCGATATATATACTCTTCTTGCATATTATATTTTACCGCGCGTATTCTAAAGAAAATGTGCCTCAATTGCGAGACCTATGAATATTAACCCGTGTGAATTTAGTAGCCACAATCAGCCAAAATCAGTGATAAATAATATGAAGAGAACCTATATACAAATTACCTATAAAAAATTTTAAGAAAATATAGATAATCACAACCAATAGTTATTAAAAAAAATCTAAATAAGTATGAAATATGTAGCCGCACTCACATTTGGAGAAAATATAGATCATAATATAACCATTATTGTAGTAAGTGCAATTCCATAAAGGTCATCTAGGGGTGCTGCAGTCAATCCTTAATTGTTGAAGAAATCGAAATCAGGTAAATTTGATGGAGCCTGTGGTTGATTAACTTAATCACTTAAGGTTGATGTATAACCTCTCTACATTACCTTTCGTATTCTGTGTACGTATTTTGACAACATGAGGTTATATATCAATCTTAGGTAATTAAATCGAAATCAGTAAAACGAAATATTTAACAGCATTCACATTTGCATGAAATGTAAGTCATAATATTGAAAACGTTGTGTAGAAAGTGCAACCAACCTATAAATATTAAAAAATTTGTTTTGGCATTATGTAATCTTCTGGAGTGAGATCTAATAACTGATTTTTTCTTCTTATAGTTGCGTCCATAATTACTTGTGTTTTTTTTAATCACTGATGGTTGATATATAACCTCTTTCCATATTTTCGTATTCCGTATACAATTCCGACAATTAAGATGTCATTATCAGGAGATAATTAAACAGTGTCGCACCTAGAAACAAATTTCGTTCACGATCTGTACCGTTGAAAGGGGCTATATATCAACCTTCAGTAATTAAGTTAATCAACCACAGGCTCCATCAAAATTACCTACTTATGTACATATGTCAGACAAGTCCGAAGTAACATTGACTATTTCTTTTTTTACGATAAAATGTTATTTTAACTTTTATTTTTACAAATATTGTTTCTAATATTACAGATAAAAACAAATGGCGAAGTATTATGTGCTTTGTCGCAGTTCTGAATTTTCGAATTATTTTTTTTCTTTGCCTATAAAGGAATTTGTATAAAGTTTTATCTCTTTCTTTTGTACTACTAATTTTACTACTAAATAACTTATTAAAAATGGCGCTTTTTATGATTTTACATGGTCTTTTAAAATAGTCATAAACAATATTGTACAAGCTACCTGCTCTCCACCTCTTAAAATTATTAAGAGATTTTGCTTTGAAATGAGTTACAGCATAAGAAAAATTCTCGCACTTTGGTTTTCCTCCATCAAGCTTTATTGATTTTAAAATAAATTGTTTAAATCTATTATCACTTGGGATTGCTATTTGTATTACGTTTTTACATTAACATCTAGTTCCTTTTAATAATGTCAATATTTCATCAAGTTTACAATTTTTTCATATGAGAATATTGAACAGTCTTACTACTTGTACTCATTTCGGCTCTTTTAATAATTAAAGCTTGGCTTCTATACCCTTGATGGCCTGCAAGGAATTGCGCTGTCTATACAATTTTTGCAAAATTATGATTTATTCTTTATTCATATATGACTGCGGATAAATATTTCGTTGTATCAATTTCGAATACGGCTATGATTATAGTCACAAGCCGATACTAATAAACGCAAAGAAAACGGTGGAGAATATTTTTTGACGAAAAACCGCCAGTGGTGGGTGCAAAGGAATTATTTGCATGAGTATATCGCAATTCTATTCAAATCATTTTATGACAATCAGTTTT